>PVJS01043073.1:0-17224 GCA_004027185.1 Glis glis
TATTTTTTATACTTTATTTTGAAACCGGGTCTCATGAAGTTGCGGAGGGCTTCACTAAGTAGAGACAGAGAGTGGGAGAGAGAGAGAGAGAGAGAGAGAGAGAGAGAGAGAAAGAGAGAAAGAGAGCGCGCTGAGGCTGGCTGCGAACCCGGATACTCCGGTCTCCGCCTCCCAAAGTACTGGAATTACAAGCGTGCGCCACCATGCCCAGCTTATATACTTATTTCTAAAAAAATAAAAATAATAAAAAATAATAAAAATAGTATTTAAAAACCAATGCTAACTTCTGTTTAGAGGTTTTCTAATAAATAAGTGAAAAATTAATTTTATGTAGAATAAGACTGATTTACATGAAAAAAACTGCTGGGTCTAGGGAAAACAAGTGGCAAAGTGAAGAGCAACCTACTTCAGGAATACCTTAGTGTAAAAAATAAAAGTGGAAATGAAGAAAAGTTCTCTGACTCTGCTCTATTATTTTAGGAAAGGAAGAAAGAACAATTAAGAATCAAGCATTAGCTCTAAAAGAAACCAGTAGGTAAGACCACACAAAATTATATACTCTGTTTTCTACCAAGTTTCTTGTTTAGCTTTCATCTGAATTTTTATTGTGGGAGGAATTCAAAGTACATTTCTCTTAGGCACATCTTCCCTTTTTTCCATTTATAATCTTTTAAGGTTTTTACATCTTAGCAATAAAATAAAAATTGGGACAATTCCCACTTTCTTTCCCCTTAACCTTTTGATGAGTTGGGATCACTTCAGACCAACAAGCAGCATTACACTTACGTATTAGAGGAACCATTTTAAAAAAGATGACAAAATTATTATTTGCAGATGAATTTATTACTTTTTATTTCTCACAGAGAAACAACTGAAAAACTCGTTAGTAAGAATCCAAACTAAGGTAGCTAAATAGAAAAAAAAAATTCTAAAAAAACCAACAACTAAATAACTTCCTAACTTACCCACCCTCCCTTCTTTTTGTGGTACTGGGGTTAAAAGGGGCATTCTACCTCTGAGCTACACCTCTAGCCCTATTTTACTTTTTATTTTGAAACAGGGTCTTGTTAAGTTACTGAGCTGGCCTCAAACCTGAGATCCTCCTGTCTCCTCCCAAGTACTGGGATTACTGGCGTGTGCCACCATGCCCAGTGACAACTTTCTCATATACCTGTAATGAGTGGTTTGAAGTTATAAGAAGACAAATTAAAGGGTCCCATTTGCAATAGCAGACAAAAATTTGGCCTACAATAACTTTAATTTGTGCCAAATTTATTTAAAAATATTATAAAACTACTGTGACAGCCATGGAGGTGTACTACTCAGCTCTCCTCTCAAGTGAGAACTGGCAGCAAGGCGTGCAGTTTGCCTACAGCCATCAGCTGTAGCCCTTGGTGGATCTGCCCTGACCATGCAGCACTCACACCACTACTGGGTAGCTCCAAGCCGAGAATGAGCATGGCAGGGCCTGACCACTTTTGCCTAACCCTGCACTCCTCTACAGGTAATCTTTAAACCAGAGCTTCAACACTGGGTTGCCTAAGACTTTCTGGATCTATTTTTGCTCAATTCACATCCCTTCATAGAGATCTGAGCCACATTGTGGTCTGATGTAGTCACATATTCCCGCTCCCAAATCCCTTTATCTTTCATTAAGTGCTGCCCCAATAGATTGCGTGCACTTCTAACTTCAGCAGAACCTGAACTGACATGGCTGTTCTTGGAAGTGGTCTAAGAAAGAAGGCAGTGAGGAGGGCTTTAGGCCCTGAATCACTCACTACCCAGCTTTCAATGATCATCTATGCTGTGCTTAGGCTGTATTTATCCCAAGGTTCTGATAGTGTTTTCACTATTATTACTTTTCTTCATATCCTGTTGATTCAGACACAGTGAATAAACGAGGCTGAAGCACCTCTGACCTCTTCATTCCTTTTTTTTGGGGGGGTAGTAGTTGACTATAGCAGCTCCACTATGAATTCTGTTTTGAGGCAGGGAATTATAGAACTATTCTTTCTCAGCTGGTCTTCTGAAGACAGAAGCCTCTCTCTCAAGTAAGGAGGAGGGAGAGTCTCAGAGCTGGTCTCCAGAGTTATTTTTAGTTTAAAAAGAGAAGACTTTTCATGATCAAGTTTTGGCCTTTTAATTCTTATTTCCTATAACTTCCTCAACAAGAATTATGTCACTCTAGCCATTCAAATTCTCTTTAATTTCCTAGATAAGTCATATTATTTCAGGTCTTAATTATTGCTTAAACATGTTTTCTTGACCTGGCATATTCCTACCCCCAATTCCATTTAAAGAACTCCTTTGGCCCTTAAAACTGCCTTTTTTTTTTTTTTTTTGCGGTACTGGGGATTGAACCCAGGGGCGTTTTACCTCCGAGCTATACCCCCGGCCCTATTTTTTATACTTTATTTTGAAACCGGGACTCACAAAGTTGCGGAGGGCCTCACTAAGTAGCTGAGGCTGGCTGAGAACCCGGATCCTTCGGTCTCCGCCTCCCAAGTACTGGGATTACAAGCGTGCGCCACCACGCCCGGCTTTTAAAACTGCCTTTTAAGAACGCTTCTTGACTCCTAACCTATCCAGCTTTTTACAATTAACCAACAAAAGCACTCTTTGAGTAAATTTCTTGAAACCCTGAGATCCTTTTAAACAGTGATATCAGGATATAATTCATATACATTTCAGTCATATAAAGTGTATAATTAAATAGTTTTTAGTGTATTCAGAGTTGCACAATAACCATAATACTCCACATTCCTTTTCTATTGCCAAAAATATTCCATTATATGCATATAACACACCTTATTCATTCATCAGTGATGGACATTGGGTTGTTTCCATTTTTGACTATTATTAATAATGCTACTATGAACATTTATATATATGTTTTTGTGAGGAAAATATCCTTTTTCAAGAACACATTTACACCATGATTACTACATAATAAATTGAAGAAAACAAGTAGATTCTTTCATAAAATGGTTATAATCAATCACTCAAGCTTGTGATCATTGAGCTGGGTGAGGTGGCACGCATACCTACAATCCCAATACTTGGGATGATAAGACAGATCACAGGGTCAGCAATTTATAGAGACACTGTTACAAAATAAAATAAAATAGGACTGAAGGTGAAAGAGGCAATAACTAGAGGGAACTATGGGACCATATGAAGTTTTACATTTTAGATTGGGAAATAGGTTTGTATACTGGTAGGAATAGCTCAGTAAACGAAAAATTTGATGATTCATGATTTCAAAAAAAGAAGGTATATCTAAAACAGTAAAGTCCTAAACCAGGTGTGCTGGCCCATGCCTGTAATCCCAGTACTTGGGAGGCTGAGACAGGATAATCTCAAGTTCGAGGACAGCTTCACCAACTTAGTGAGACCCTCAGCAACTTAGTGAGACCATGTTTCCAAATAAAAATATTTAAAAAAATAGGGCTGGGGGTATAACTCAGAGGTAGAATGCCTCTGGGTTCAACCCCCAGTACCACTAAAAAAAAACGTGAAGTCCTTGAGTAGGCAAGAAAGGGTAGGATGAAATGCTTAAAGTAAGGGTTTTCTCTTTCTTTTTTTCCCCCGGTCAATTACCTGGGAGGAATAGTGATGATGGGATCTATATGAAAAGCAACTTTTCAGAAACAAGAGTATGTAAGCAGAGATTTGATCAGAACTATACGTTTATATGAATTCTCATCAGGACAATAAATATTCATCACCTTTAAAGTTCTTTTCAAAAAACTTAAAAACATTTTTTCTAAATTCTTTTTTGTAGTATTGGGGATTGAACCAGGCCCTTGCACATTCTAGGCAAGTGTTCTACCACTGAACTGCACCCCCAGTCCTTTTAATTTTTAATTCACATTTTTTTTTTGTACTGAGGATTAAACCTAGGGGCGTTCTACCTGCAAACCACAGCCCTCTTTTATTTTTTCATTTTGAAACAGGGCCTTGCTAAGCTGCCGAGGAGCTTGCTAAATTGCTGAGGCTGGTCTTGAACCTGCGATCCTCCTGTCCCAGTCTCCCAAGTACTGGGATTACAGGCGTGCACCACCATGCCTGGCTTAAACTTCTCTGATTCTAACCTAGTTTTTACTGAAAAAGACTTATATTTTCATTGTTGAGAAATTCTTCAATCACAATATAGTAATTAATTTCAGGATAATTATTAATGTAAGTCGTTTAATCTTTATGATTCCCCCTTATGTCATTTAAAAATGAAGTAATGTGAAATAAATGACCTAATATTTATTTCAATGTGTTTTCATTTAAATGTTTTTTTCTGTTTTCTAAATAACTACTTATCCTGTCCCTTTCCTTATATCTATTTCTAATGTTCTATCATTAGCAGAATTTTTCATCACTAAGATTCTTTATAAATCACAATGGATCTAATTTTAGAAAATAATACCCTAGATTATTTTTATCAATTAATGGAAGAACTTACTTAAAATTGCCATTTTCATCAGTGTCTAATTTTAAATACAATCTCATAGAGAAGAGTGCCTTTTAAGTCCCAGTACTTACTTTATGCCAAATTAATACTGACTTTTGCATCTTTGTGGCCATTGAACAGTAATGAAAAATCAAAGCTACATAGTCTAGTGTTCTGAAAACAAGTAGCCACAGTAATAGAAACAACAATGTCCAAAGACCACCAAACTCCATACAACTGAAAAACCCAGGAAATTCTAACAACAAGAACAAGAGTAAAAAATTGTAGTGGTAGACAACTATAATTATGTATTTTGTAAGGTACCACTAGCTACTGAATAGAGACTTGAATTTCTGACTGTCTGAATCAATGGTTGAAGATTGGACAGAAAGCGTTCTTCCTATACCAACAATAGAATTGTGTACTATTTCATTATTAGTTTTTAAGATACTTATAAATAGTCACTTCCATTTTCTAATCTGTCTCCTTATTTAGCATTATTCATTTATTGTTTCATGGTGCTTTTATTATGTCCACAATATTCTAAATTTGGATGAAACTGAAGAAATTGCCAAGTTACAATCATGAGAAAAAAAGGGGCAGAAAACATTTAATAATCACAATTTTAGTCTAAAAAATGGTAATATTAAAAAAAGAAAAAACATAGGGGAACAATGATTTAATGAGTAGTATTATCTATATACATTGCTGACCATGTTCTAAGTCTCTGAAATTCGATGGGTATATTTATTACAAAGTCTAGAGAATGAGTTTTTAATTTTTCAATTGCATTGTAAGTTAAATGAACTTTAAGCAGAAATGACAACAGGCCCTAACTGCAAGAAATACAAAGAAATTTTAACTGTAATCCTGTTTTTAGCTTAACAGAATTAATAAAAAATGTTGAACATAAAAAATACCATTACTTGTTTTAGAATAGTATATGATAACAGTTACCTTAAAGATCACATTGTAATTTATTATTTTTTTATTTTGCCCAAACAGCTCACCTGGTACAAAAAATTCTGTTGGTGTAAACCAATGAAATTCCAAATGAAATCCCAAGCGAATAGCTTTCAAGGTAACAAGAAAAATCAAATATAGAACAGATACTGTGCCTGTAAGAAAAAAAAAATCCAGAAACCATTTATCAACTTTGTGTATTTTACAGCATATTTTATTTATTTTTTTTTTATTTTTTTTTTGCGGTACCGGGGATTGAACGCAGGGGCGTTCTACCTCCGCGCTACACCCCCGGCCCTATTTTTTTATAATTTATTTTGAAACCTGGTCTCACGAAGTTGTGGAGGGCCTCACTAAGTAGAGAGAGACAGGGAGAGAGAGAGAGAGAGAGAGAGAGAGAGAGAGAGCTGAGGCTGGCCGCGAACCCGGATCCTCCGGTCTCCGCCTCCCAAAGTATTGGGATTACAAGGGTGCGCCACCACGCCCGGATTTTTTTTTTTAATTTTTGCAGAAATCAAGCTTTGTTTCCATATTCTCACTAAGGTATGAACAATTATTACCTTCTTTGATTAGTCCTACTAAAACTCAGCTGGGATCTAAAGAATAGAAATGTTATATGAGTTACCAGAAAACAAAAAACAAGGTAGTATGCCTAAGAAGGACTGGATGAAGGTAACTCACATATTGCTGAATGCAAAACTGCTTAGCTTACATGGGCTGAGTTTAGTGGAAGATGTAAGCAAAGGGTCTGATACATAATTATGAGGTTACACAGGAGAAAAAAAACAACATGACAACAACTTTTATTCTTTGTATTGGGTGTTGAGACGTTCAACAGACTGGTAAAATCTGTCACAATAGTTAATGTGAAATGATAAAGAAAGAAAAATAAATAAGGAATGTGGCTCATAAACATTTGAGAAAAGTAATAAGCCAAAAAATCCATGAACAATCTGCTTTAATATCTATATGAGGTTCTGACTGGGCAGTACTGCGTGCTAGATGGAAAGAGTCCAGATTCCATTCTCAGGTATTATACACAGGGTAGACTGAACACTCAGAATTTTTAGTAGTGTAGAAGTTAGAGGATTATTTCTTTTGAGGAAGTAAGTCTAGTCATTACAAAGCACGGTCAGGAAACCTAGGAATGTCTTTAGATGCTAATTCCTATAAAGAAGGTATAGTGGTAAAAGAAAGGGAAAATACCAAGGAAAAGGACAAAAGCAGAAGAATATCCTTAAGGAGCTGTATAATAATCAACCAATAATGGTTGGAAATCTGATGACTATTTCACCCAACTGAGCAAATCTTTCTATAAGTTTACATGCTTTTAAAAGACTTGTTCCACTGGAAAGTCAGCAAGCAAACCAGGAAACCACAAATGAGCTATATAAACTCTACTGTGGGTTTAGAGATTAGCTGATTCAGAAATGATGAAAAAACAAGAGACCAAAGCTTATATAATCATAATTTTTCATTTTCTATGTGTTTATGGCAGCTTACCATGAATCCTGTTCTGTATCTTTATCTCCTCTTTTCATCTTCTGGAAACCCATCTACATTTTGGGTTTTTACCTCCTGGTTCCTTAATGTGACAGATAATCTAAATTTTTGTGGGGGGGTAACTAGGGATTGAACCCAGGGGCATTCTATCTTTGAGCTCCACCCCCAGTCCTTTTTGTTTTTATTTTTTTTTTTACTTTGAGACAGGGTCTCGCTAAGTTGCTGAGACTGCCCTCGAACCTGTGATCCTTCTGTCTCAGCCTCCCAAGTACTGGGATTACTGGCAAGTGCCACCATGCCCAGCTGATTATTTTGAAACGTTGCCTACCAGAAGATCAGATCTTTAGGGAGGTAAAATTCTACAGTCTATTTGGGCCTATCAATTCTTTATGAATGGTACTCTTCTATTTTCTTTAGTTAACCAAATTTGAACTTCCACTGGGGGTTCCTTTTGCCATCATAAATAGGGTCAAAATATTCCTTTGGTGAAAGAGGAATTCACTGAAAGAAGTCTGTTCCTTTAAGGAAGCAAAGTGTTCTAAGAAAGAAAAAGCACTGCCTAGGAAGAGAGCAAAGCAGAATATACTTAAGAAGCCAAAGCTACAGAAGGATCTCCCAAGGTCAAAGTCAGGTGATAATTCTGCACAAATTCCTAAGTGGAGACTATCTTACCTAGGATGTTAAATTTTGAAAAAAATGAAGGCGATTTGAAATTGAGTAGGGGCAGGAGGAGCCCTATAAGGTAAAAGGGCACCGTCTTGGATTTATTCCACCACGTTTCAAATTGTTGGACTCCGGTGTCATTGGCATAGAAAATCATAGAGCCATTGTCAGGATGGCCACCAGTCCCAGCGCTGGGACAAATCACTGCAACAGTAAAGCATCATATTAGAGAAGACCACAAAAACAGAAAATTACCGTCCCCACAACTGAGACTTGCTCAACATTTGAACGCTAAGTTTCTCCTTTCTGAAAAAACTAGAGGGCTGTATTTAAGTACATTAGGGATCTTTCACTTAAAAATAAATAATTAAAGTGAGGGAATCTTAGACAATTTTGAGGTATAGTCTTAAACTCTACCAGAAACTATAAAAATATCCCATCAAATAACCCTTGGTCCCAACTGCTAGACAGAAAATATTGGGTTAATGGTGTTTGGCCTTAGTTATACAATAGTATAAAAATATCTTTTAGGGTAATTGTTTGTTGCACTAACCCATACAAAGGCCAAAGGGCAGGATTCTTTTAATAACAAAATCTGTGGGTTTGGAATAAAAAGCAGACATGACTTAACAACTGCCATGGTACCATCAACCTTAATCATTGATGAAAATGTAAGAACCTTGAAGTGTAGTAATCCAAAATAATTCTGGAAGTTTATCACACTTGGTAGAAGCCTAAGAGCTTAGATTATATTCATAGAACTGGGAAATCAGCAAAATGCATTTTTCTTAACACTGATCTTCAAATGGCAATTTCTTCTGTTATCAGATAGAGTACAACCATTCTTGACATGTTTCTAATTTCACAATAGAGCTTTCGCTAATAATCAGCTCTTTGTAAAGCACTCTTAATGCTAGTGAAGAGCACTCATACTAAGCAACTGTCACACTCATCACTTGTTAAAGAGGAAGAATATTTATTGTCAATTCTATTTTAAATTGTATTCTCTATTCATTATTTTGCATGTCAAAACCATTCAATTTTAATTCTCATTCTTTCTTAGCATTTTAACATGTATTTTTTTCTTCTATGTTCTGGAAAGAAATTTTCTTGTACTAACTGTAGTGGTTAAGAGCATAGACTGTGGCAATAAATTGACCAAATAGTGAATCCCAAATCTGCAACTTAATGGTTAGGAGTTCTTGGGCAAATTATCTTCTGTGCTTTGGTTTCTTCATCTACGAAGTAGTTTTACCTTGTAGGGTTGCTGTAAAACACTTGGAACAATGCCTGTACAGAGTAACTAGTCAATAAATATTAGCTGTAATTTTTTGCACTGAGATGGATTGTTTCATACTTTATTTACCATATCACCCAAAATAAACATTAAAAGAGATATCGAGAAGTGCTGATATCAATATATCACTATGCAAAGTAAACTGACTTTATTGATATTGCTTTCCAAATCATCAATGTAACTGTGATATTTATTTATTTATTTTTGTACTAGGAATCGAACGCAGGGGCATTCTACCTCTGAGCTATACCCCTAGCCCTATTTATTTATTTATTTATTTTGTGGTACTGGGGATTGAACCCAGGGCCATACTACCTCCGAGCTACACCCCCAGCCCTATTTTTTATTCTTTATTTTGAAACAGGGTCTCACTAAATTGCAGAGGGCCTCACTAAGTAGCTGAGGCTGGCCATGAACCTGCGATCCTCCTGTCTCAGCCTCCCAAGTACTGGGCCTATTTTATTTTGAAACAGAGTCTCACTAAGTTGCTGAGGGCCTCACTAAGCTGCTGAAGCTGTCCTCAAACCTGCGATCCTCCTGTCTCAGCCTCTTAAGTACTGAAACTGTAGTATTTATGACCTTAACTATAAATTGACTCCCTACTGGAAAAGCAATTTTATGAGATAGTAATAAGCTAGTTTCATCAATGGTATAAAAATATCTATATAGCAAAATTACTTTCTCTTTTAAGACAACGATGTTATTTGGTCCTTTGAAATTTCTGAGGTAAGAGATTTAGTATATCCAAAGGTATATGTGTGTCCTTAGGAATAAAAGTTGGGTCTTCACTTTCATTTTCTAATGTTAACAAATGACAGGTTAATCAGGTTTAATTAAGGGGCAAAGTAATACACCGAATAGCAAACACTGGAATGCATGCTTCATGAATGGAAGGACTATGATCTGTTCATTATAACCCTAGTGCTTACAACAGGTCCTGACATATAATAGGCTTCATGAATATGTGTTGAATTAATTTTCCTCTTAGTGATCAATGTATACCTCCATAAAAATGAAACCAATTTAGTATCCCTGAAATCTAAACACAGAAAACCACGAGAAAATGTTAAGGTAAACAGTATAAGTGTTGACAAGGTTACATTAGTATTTATATTCACTATCACCATGACTTCTACACTAGATTAAACCCACTAGCCACAGGGTTCATTTTGCTATTATTTATTTATTTTTTTGTGTGGTACTAAAGATTGAAACTAGGACTCCCACATGCTAGGAGGTGCTCTACTACTGTGCTACACCCCTGGGTCCAGTTAGGTTCATTTTTAATTTTTAAAATTAACTTTTTGGAACTAGAGATTGAAACCAGGGGCATTCTACCTCTGAGCTACACACCAGCCCTATTTTATTGTTATTATTTAAAAAAAATTTTTTTTTGCCGTACTGGGGATTGAACCCAGGGGCATTCTACCTCTGGGCTACACCCCCAGCCCTATTTTTATTCTTTATTTTGAAACAGGGTCTCACAGAGTTGCGGAGGGCCTAAGTAGCTGAGGCTGGCCGCGAACCCAGATCCTCTGGTCTCAGCCTCCCAAGTACTGGGATTACAAGCATGCACCACCATGCCCGGCTTATTTTTTTAATTTTGAAACAGGGTCCTGCTGTTGCCAAAGCTGGCTCGAACCTGTGATCCTCCTGCCTCAGCCTCCCAAGTACTGGGATCACAGGTGTGCAACTCCGTGCCTGGTAACCAAGAGTTTATTTTTAATAAATAAGTTAAAGGAAACTTTTCTAAGATTTAGATTATTTTGGAGCCAAAGCTTCAATTTATTTTTCAATATTTACTGATTAGCCTCTGTTCATTATCAGAAAATTAATTATTTTATAGGTTATAAATTTGTGTCCCTTATATATTAGTAACTAAAACAATACATATTTAACACTAAGTTAAACTGAGAACTATCCTTCTAGACATCCAATATAATCAGAAGTGATATAGGTTCTAGAATATATTGATTATTCATAGGCAAATATCGATACTCTGGATACAATTTTGAGTTGTATAATATAGGCTGAGTATCTTTTATCTGAAATGCTTGGGACCTAAAGTGTTTCAGATGCTCCTAATTGGATTTTTGGATTTTTCTAATTAGATTTTTGGATTAGGCATGTGCAACCTGTATGGACTAAATGTGCCTAGTTCACATCAACACAACCTCTTTTGGAGTTTCTTTTACATACACTGACTATCAACAGTTTAGTAACAGATCAGTTAGTATATTGTTAACAATTCTGTATAATCATTTACCTAAAATCAAGTCATAGGTTGTACCTTAAATCCTTTTTGGAGCAAGCTGGGGAATAAACAAACTAAATTTCAAACTACTTACCAGGGTTGCTATTATTGGTTCTCAGTATAGTGTCTGTGTTATTAATATGATGAATAAAATCTAAAAATTAAAGACAAAAATACAGTTAAACAATGAATGAAAGATGCTAAATCTACCACTCTCTAAAGTCTTTTATTTATAAAATTTTAAAAAATATCTGTGTATATTACCTGGCATACTGAACCAAAATTATTTTTATTTACTGTTTACTGTTAACATAGCTTCACCTTCTATAAGTTTTCTTCACTTACAGAAATGATATTGTCATTGGCTTCCATAGTTCTACTTTGGAAAATGTTTATACAATTGAAGATTCTTAAACAAATTTACCTACAAGACTAAATTAATGGTAGTTAAAAGCCCTAGAATGAAGATAATGACAATCTTTTTCCTATACTCATACTAATTATATTAACTAATTCTATTAACTAATTATATTAGTTACATTTTACATAAAGTTCTAAAGTATGCAAAAAGGGAAAATTAATACTCATATATAGCCAAATTTACTTGGAAAATCACTTAAAATTTTTATAAGGTACATGTTTTTATAGATCCAAGGCTATATAGTAATTATTATGCTCATTAAGAACCACTGAGTTAGACTAAAGAAGTAGACAAGAAAAAAGCATATGCAGATTCCTGAGCATTCATATCATTCCATAGTGAATGCACGTGTACTGGGTTAAAGTGTTCCTCCTAAAACTCATGTCCACCAGGAATCTCAGAATGTGAATTTATTTGGTAATAGGGACTTTGTAGATATAAACAAATTAATATGAAGTCATACTGGATTAGGGTGGGCCCTAAAGTCAATGATAAGTGTTCTTTATAGAAAGAGGGAATCCTGCCGGGCACACACTTGTAATCCCAGTACTTAGGAGGCGGAGACCGGAGGATCGGGGTTCACAGCCAGCCTCAGCTACTTAGTGAGGCCCTCCGCAACTTCGTGAGACCCGGTTTCAAAATAAAGCATAAAAAAAAAATAGGGCCGGGGGTGTAGCTCAGAGGTAGAATGCCCCTGGTTCAATCCCCGATACCGCAAAAAAAAAAAAAAATAATAAATAAATAAATAAAAGAAAGAGGGAATCCCTGTAATTCCTGTACTTGAGAGGCTGTGACAGGAGGATCACAGGTTTGCGGCCAGACTCAGCAACACAGTGAGACCTTCCTCCACTTAGTGAGACCCTGTTTCAAAATAAATAAAGAAATAATAGGACTGGGAGTGTAGCTCAGAGGTAGGATGCCCCTGGGTTCAATCCCCAGTACCACAGAAAAAAATTAATATTTGGAAATGAACATACCCATTATATTTGAGATTACAACCACAGAAAATAAACTGAATCAAGTATATTTTCCAGAATTACATACTTACATTACTTCTTACTTTATATATCCCAAGTCCTAGAATGTAACACTGGAACTAAAACATTACAATATATTTGAAAGAAACTGTGTTAAAGCATATGATAGCAATACTTACTAAAAATAAATTTTCCAGTATTGTAAAGAAAATTAGACATCAGCACCCAATAAACTATCATTGCTCCAATGAGAGACACCAAGGAGAAAAGGAGACTCGACCACTGCCCAAAGGAGCCAAAATAATGTCTGCAGACATCTGGATATTCCCAGGTAGAGGTATCCAATGAACCTAGACAGAATTAAAGAGAAAGAAAACAGATACCAATCATATATTCAATATTCATAATTTTTATTGCCCAAATTAACTCAAAACATTTAATTAAAGATTATGGGTACTTTATCATCAGATATTAGCACATACTATAAAATAATATCAATTAAAACATGATAGAACAAACATATTAAAAAAAGTCAATCAATAAAATAGTATAGATAATCTGAGAAACACTATAGCATCACAACCTTTTATAACTAATAAAATCAAGTTGTAAGTCCAGGCTAGACAAACCCATCAGTAGGGGACAGAAAACATTATTCAATATTTAAATAACAATATGGAGGAAAGTTCTCTCCAGTTATACCTTATGTCACATGTCAATTTAAATTTCAGATAACTAAGTTAAAACTTTATTTTTTTATTTTTTTGTGGCAGTGGGGATTGAACCTCCAAGATACACTCTCAGCCCTATTTTATTTTTATTTTGAAACAGGGTCTTGCTAGGTTGATGAGAGTCTCACTACTTCCTGAGACTGTCCTTGAACCTGCAATCCTCCTGTCTCAGCCTTCCAAGTACTGGGATTACAAGCATGCACCACCAAGCCCAGCTTTGAGTTAAGACTTTAAGGATGATCTCAGGCTCGTGGCCAGCCTCAGCTACTTAGTGAGGCCTTCCACAAGTTAGTGAGACCCTGTTTCAAAATAAAGAATAAAAAATAGGCCTAGGGGTGTAGCTCAGAGATAGAATACCCCGGGTTGAATCCCCAGTACCACAAAATAAACAAACAAACAAACAGGAAAAAACACACTACAAAACACATTACAGAACATGAAAAGTTATCTTTATCAACTGAAGAAATAGAAATTACAATGGAAAATATAGGCAGATACAAGTAAACCCTTATAATACAAAAGCCATTCATATATTGACTGAGAAACTTATAAGAAGTTACAGATAAGGAGCTAATGCCAATATCATATAAAGAGGTTAACTCCATAAGAACACTAAGGGACTTGTGGACAAATTGGAAAAGGCGATGAACAAATAATACAAAAACCCCAACAAATACTTTTTAGGCATTAAAACAAAACAAACTCTTTTCTCATTTAGGAACTAGAATGAGTTCTCTCTCAAGGCTTTTAAACATTACTCCCCAAGTGTCTAAGACTAGATTGGTACATAAAGAAGGAAGCTGCTTAGTAGAGACAGAAAAAAATAGAGGTAAAGCCTGGTCTACTGGTTTATACATGCTAAAACTGAATAAAATTATGCATGTCTATTTGGGTCCAAAACTACTATAAAATGACCTAAAAAGATGTTTCTTGATCCAACAGTCAGATGTGGTGGCACACACTTATAGTCCCAGCAATTTGGGCACAAGTTTGAGAACAGCCTAGGTAACAAAATGAGACCCAGTCTCAACAAAACAAAACAAAACAAAACAAAACAAAACAAACAAAAACAAAAAAAAACTTTCCCTGATCCAGATTTTATAGAGATGAGCAAAGGCAATGTGTTCAAACAACTTTTTTTTTTGTGTGTGTGTGTGGTGCTGGGGATTGAACCCGGGGCATTCTACCTCCGAGGTGTGCCCCCAGCCCTATTTTATACTTTATTTTGAAACAGGGTTTCACTAAGTTGCAGAGGGCCTCACAAGTTGCTGAGGCTGGCTAAGAACCCACGATCCTCCTGTCTCAGCGTCCCAGGTACGGGGTTTACAAGCTTGCGCACCACTCCTAGCTTCAAACAACTTTTTTAATTGCTTACACTTTCATATTTTTCTATTTGTAATTTCTGCTTTTAGGTCTTTTGGTAAGGATAAGTCAAAACAAGTCACCAATAACTGGCAAGAAATGCAGAATTATTTGTTTAGTTCTGACAAAAGCCTTATTTTAAAAATGGCTTTTTTATTATTCTTATGGGGAAACTAGCATCAAAGTGAATGCATTCTGCAAAGAACTCCCAGCTTTTCTGTGTTTCAGAGGCAGCCACAAATGCACTAACTGATCAGTGCAGCTGGAAGCTATGAATTAGGGAAATAAATCTTTAAGTGCACAGTAGACTGCTGACACACATGTGGAGTGTACACATTAGGATCTGCCTCAATGGAAAGTAACTTATCAATACCCCCATCAATAATATATTTTCACTCTATCAAATTCTTACATATCATACTCCGTGATTTCACCACTCTGTAGCAGCAATAAAGTGTTAAAAGGCCCATGAGCATGATGACACACATTCCAGTAGTAAATCCAGCCTGTTTTAAAAATAGAAATATAGAATAGACATCATCATGTAGGAATAAGTGCATATGTAATCATATCATGTGACCCTAAATAATCATGATAAAACTTGACAATTAATGGAAAACTATAATCATCTATTTTCTTTAGATAAAAAGTGTGCTGAAAAATCTTACCTGTTTTATGCCCCAAGGAATACTTAATATAGATGTTCCCATCATGGTATTCCAAATCATAAAACTGAAAATACAGAATAATTGTCATAAAAATAGGGAGTGTGACTCTTCAAACATTTTAATTAAGACAAAAATTTAAATAATCAGTAGTTTGTATTCATATACAGTTCAAGTCAGGCTCCAAAAAGTAAATTTACTCACATGGTTACTAAACTGCTGTTTTTACCACCTCCTTCAGTACAACTTTGTAGTTTATAAGCAGAACCCAATGGACTATATATATAACATTCCTCTGGAGCTGGAACTACATGGTCTGGAGCAATCTGGTGAAAAGGAAATACAGAGAAATGTCAGAAACAGTAAATGTATAAAACAGGATGTTTTCTATACATCAAGGTACCTGACTACACACATTTCTAAATATAATTAACACAAAGAGTATGCATCCTTGATTAGCGAATTAAAAGTTTTTTTCCCTCAGCATTCCTTATTTTATTTATACTTGTATCAGTGCATTATATTCTCACATCATAATGTAGTTCAAAGTGATAGTGACATACATACACACAGCACTTAATGGACTTTCCGCCAGCTCCCTCCCCTCTCCCTGCCTTCCCCATACAGGATATCGAGATTGGTATTGATATTCTCACATATGTACATAATGTCAATGGAAGTGATTCCTTCATTGATTCTTTCTCTTTACCCCCCCCTTCCCCTAGACCTAAAAATTCTTTTTCAAATGTAGTAGAAAAGCTGGGCATGGTGGCACACGCTTGTAATCCCAGTACTTGGGAGGCTGAGACAGGAGGATCTAGGTTCACGGCCAGCCTCTGCTACTTAGTGAGGCACTCTGCAACTTAGTGAGACCCTGTTTCAAAATAAAGGATAAAAAATAGGGCTGGGGGTATAGCCTGAAGGTAGAATGCCCCCAGTACCGCCAAAAAAAAAAGTAGTAGAAAATCCAAAGGACCAAAATTTTATGCAACTGTCAAAATATTTTTCTCTTGGTCCTTATGTTAAGGAGGAAGAAGAGCCAGCAAAGAATGAGATTAAGGAAATCTAAATGCAGAAGACTGGCCTTAAGTGAGGAGAATTTCAAGAAACAAGTGATCAATGAACTTCTATGTGAGGATTGTTTTAGCAAAGAGATAGGCAGGATCTCAGACTATAAAGAGTTGAGGAGTCAATAAATGGCAAAAAAAGAAATAACAGACTATTTTTTAAAAATTCTTTGATAATAGAGGAAAAAAGTGTCTAAAAGTGGCTTAAGGTAAAGGCAACACAAGGATTTTAAAGTAAGAGATTTAACTATGTAAGCAAAAGGGAAGAAGCCAAAAGAAAGAGGCATGGACACACAGAAAGAGAACGATTGAATAGATATGTTTCTTACACACATAGCTTACATCTTACCCCTCTACATTTCTTCCTAATTCTACCTTCCTATTTTGAGGGCAAAAATATACTATGTCCTTATGAATTCTACCCATCTCTCTAAAGATGGTTCTTTAAGAATAGGCAGTCCTAAAAGGCATAGAACCTGACTAGTATAAACCAACAAACTTTTCTATTCTGCATCTACTATGTAAAGTTACAACTTTAGGTTGTAACTGTGAATGCTAGGTTAAGCATTCACAAAAATAGTATATAGCCTCAAACTTTAAAAAATTTAATTTTTAGTTGGAGATACATGAAACAATTTGACAAGGCTAGAAGGCAATAAAAATTAACCATAGCAGCCAGGTGCAGTGGTGCACACCTGTAATCCCAGTACATGGGAGGCTGAGACAGGAGGATCGCAGGTTCAAAGTCAGCCTCAGCAACTTAGTGGCGCTCTCAACTTAGTGAGACCCTGTTTCAAAATAAAAAATAGGGCTAGGGGTGTAGTCCAGAGGTAAAATGCCTCTGGGTTCCATCCCCAGTCTCTCTCTCTCTCTCTCT
>PVJS01043074.1:0-17223 GCA_004027185.1 Glis glis
CACATCCTCGCCAACATTTGTTGTTGTTTGACTTCTTAATGCTTGCCATTCTAATTGGGGTCAGATGAAATCTTAGAGTAGTTTTGATTTGCATCTCCCTGATTGCTAATGATATTGAACATTTTTTCATGTATCTATTGGCCATTTGTATCTCTTCTTTCGTGAAGTGTCTATTCATTTCAGTTGCCCACTTCTTGATTGGATTGTTTTTCTTAGTGTAAAGTCTTTTAAGTTCTTTGTATATCCTAGATATTAGACCTCTGTCTGAGGGATAGCTTGCAAAGATCTTTTCCCATTCCATAGGTTTTCTCTTTAAGCTCTTGATGGTTTCCTTTGATGAGCAGAAGCTTTGTAGTTTAATGCTATCCCACTTATTAATTCTTGTTTTAATTTCCTGTGCTTTGGAGGTCTTGTTGAGGAAGTTTCTACCTGTTCCTATATGATGGAGTGTTGGACCTATGGCTACTTCTAATAATTTTACAGTCTCTGGTCTAACTTCCAGGTCTTTGATCCATCTCGAGTTGACTCTTGTGCAGGGGGGAGAGGTAAGGATTCAGCTCCATTTTTCTACAGGTAGATAACCAGTTTTCCCAGCACCATTTGTTGAAAAGACTGACCTGTCTCCAACGTATGTGTTTGGTGCCTTTGTCAAAAATCAATTGACTATAAGTTTGTGGACTTGTTTCTGTATCTTCTATTCTATTCCACTGGTCTATGTGTCTGTTTTTGTGCCAGTACCATGCTGATTTTATTACTATAGCTCTGTAGTATAATTTAAAGTTAGGAATTGTGATGCCTCCTGCATGGTTCTTATTGCTGATAATTGCTTTGGCTATTCTGGGTCTTTTGTTTCTCCATATGAAATTAATGACTGATTTTTCTAGGTCTGTGAAGAATGAATATTGGTATTTTGATAGGGATTGCATTGACTCTGTAGATCATTTTTGGCAGGATGGCCAATTTGATATTAATTCTGCCTATCCAAGAGCAGGGAAGATCTTTCCATCTTCTAAGATCTTCAATTTCTTTCTTCAGTGTTCTATAGTTTTCATTGTAAAGGTCTTTCACCTCTTTGGTTAAGTTTATTCCTAGGTATTTGATTGGTTTTGAAGTTATTGTGAATGGGGTTGTTTTCTGGATTTCTTTCTCAGTGGATTCATGGTTGGCATATATGAAAGCTACTGACTTTTTTAGGTTTATCTTGTATCCTGCTACTTTGCGGAATTTAATTAGCTCTTTTGGTTGAGTTCTTTGGGTCTTCTAGATATAGGATCATATCATCCGCAAATAAATATAATTTTAGTTCTTCTTTTCCTATTTGAATTCCTTTGATATCCTTCTCCTTTCTTATTACTCTGGCAAGGGTTTCAAGGACTATGTTGAAAAGGAGTGGTGATAGTGGGCATCCTTGTCTTGTTCCTGATTTTAAGGGGAATTCTGGCAATTTTTCCCTGTTCAATATGATGTTGGCTTTGGGTTTCTTATATATTGACTTGATGATGTTGAGGTACGTTCCTTGTATTCCAATTTTCTGTAGAGTTCTTAGCATGAATGGGTGTTGAATTTTGTCAAATGCTTTTTCCGCATCTATTGAAATGATCATGTGATTTTTGTTTTTAGTTTGGTTTATGTGGTGGATAACATGTATTATTTTGTGTATGTTGAACCAGCCTTGCTTTCCAGGGATGAAACAAACTTGGTCATGGTGTAAGATTTTCTCAATATGGTTTTGAATGTGCGTGGCTAGTATTTTATTTAGAATTTTTGAGTCTATGTTCATTAATGATATTGGTCTGTAATTTTCTTTCCTTGAGGTATCTTTATTTGTCTTTGGTATTAATGTGATGTTGGCCTCGTAAAAAGAGTTTGGAAGAATTCCATCTCTTTCAATTTCACAAAATAGCTTGTGAAGTATTGGTTTTAGTTCATCTGTGAAGGTTTTGTAAAATTCGGCTGGAAAACCATCTGGACTTTTCTTTGAGGGAAGATTTTTTATTGCTGTTTCCATATCTGTGCTTGCTATTGGTTGATTCAGTTTTTCTGTATCCTCTTGGTTCAATTTGGGTAGGTTGTATGTGTCTAGAAATCTTTCGACCTCTTCCATGTTTTCCATTTTATTGAAATATAAATTTTCAAAGTAGCTTTTTATGATCCTCTGGATTTCTCCACTATCTGTGGTGATATCCCCTGTTTCATTTCTGATTTTGGTAATTTGCGTTGATTCTCTCCTTCTTTTGGTTAGGTTAGCTAGTGGTTTGTCAATCTTGTTAATCTTCTCGAAGAACCAGGTTCTTGTTTTGTTGATTCTTTGTATTGTTTTTTTATTTTCTATTTCATTAATTTCTGCTCTGATTTTAGTTATCTCCTGCCTTCTACTGGCTTTGGTCTGCAACTGTTCCTGTTTATCAAGATCCTTGAGGTATATCATTAGGTTATTTATTTGTATGTTTTCTGTTTTTCTTATGTGGGCACTCAGTGCTATAAATTTTCCTCTTAACACCGCTTTCAAGGTGTCCCACAGATTTTGATATGTCGTGTCTCTATTTTCATTTAATTCCAGGAATTTTTTTATTCCTCCCCTTATTTCTTTCCTGATCCAGTCCTCGTTCAGGAGTGAATCGTTCAGTCTCCATGTACTTATATGATTACTTTTTGTCTTCCTGTTATTAATTTCCAGTTTCAATCCATTGTGATCTGAGAAGATGCAGAAAATTATATCACATCTTTTGAATTTGCTGGTGCTTGCTTTGTGACCCAGTATGTGGTCTATTTTGGAGAATGTTCTGTGGGCAGCTGAGAAAAATGTGTATTCAGGTGTTGTTGGTTGAAATAATCTGTATGTGTCTATTAGATCCATTTGTTCTATAGTTTTCTTTAGGTCTGAGCAATCTTTATTCATCTTTTGTCCAGAGGATCGATCTAGTGGCGTGAGTGGTGTGTTGAAGTCTCCCAATATTATTGTGTTTGGGTCTATTTGGGACCTGATATCCCGAAGACTTTGTTTTATGAATGTGGGTGCACCCTCATTTGGGGCATACATGTTTACTATTTTTATATCTTCTTGTTGGATTGTTCCTTTTATTGATAAGAAGTGACCCTCTTTGTCTCTTCAGATGTGTTTTAGCTTAAAGTCTGTTTTGTCTGATATAAGCATTGCTTCCCCTGCTTGTTTTCGATTTGAATGATATATCTTTTTCCATCCTTTTACTTTTAGCGTATGAGTATCTTTGGCTAGAAAGTGAGTTTCTTGTAGACAGCATACAGTTGGGTTATGCTTTTTTATCCACATTGCCAGTCTGTGCCTTTTAATTGGGGAGTTGAGTCCTTTGACATTCAATGTTATTATAGAGATATGATTTTTGTTTCCTATCATTTTTGAGTTTTATTTTCTATTTGCTGTGGTGACAAATCTACTTGTTTAGTTGCTTACCTGGTGGAGTTCACCTCTCCTGTGGTTCTGAAGATTGCTTGTTTTTACTTCTTTCTGGTTCATTTCTTTCAGGATTTTCTCTAGTGTTGGCTTGATCCTCAAGAATTCTTTAAATGTTTGTTTATCATGGAACATTTTCATTTCTCCATCAATTTTAAATGATAGCTTTGCTGGATATTTCAGTCTTGGTTTGAAGTTGTTTTCTTCCAGGGTCCAGTCCTTCATACCAATCCCTCCTGGCATTCCTGACTTGAGTTGAGAAGTCTGGGGTGATTTTAATTGTTTTGCCCCTGTATGTCACCCATTCTTTTGTTCTTGCTGCTTTTAGGATTCTTTCTTTGGCTTCTATGTTAGCCGTTTTAATTATTACGTGGCAAGGGGATGTCCTTCTTTGGTCCTGTCTTAATGGCGATCTATATGTCTCCTGTATGTGTATGTCCAAATATTTCTCTATGTTCAGAAAATTCTCTGAAATTATTTCTTTGAAGAGATTTCTTATACCCTTGGTCTGTGCTTCTAAACCTACTTCAATGCCTTTTATCCTTAGATTAGGACGCCTTACATTGTTTTGTATTTCTTGAATGGCCAGGGCGTGTTGTTGTAATATCTTCTGTATATCACTGACTGTGTTCTCAGTTTTTAATGAGCTGTCTTCCAGGAGTGATACCCTATTTTCCATGTGGTCGAGCCTACTAGCGTTTGTTTCTATTGCAGTCTTTAATTCATTTATTGATTCCTTCATTTCGTTCAGAGTTTCTTTCTGATTCTTCCTTAGAGCCTCAACTTCCTCCTTCATCTCCTCTATGCTTACTTTGGGGCCTTTCATCATTCTGAAGATCAAAATTCGGAATTCTCCGTCTTGCATTTCCTGCAAGTCAGTCAGTGATCTCACTTGTTGATGCATTGTGGATGTTTCCTGTTTCCTCACTGTTCTTCATTCTTGCATTTTCGGTGTTTTCCATTTTGTGTTTCTGTTGCCTCCGCATCATTTTCCTTTCTGTGTATGAGACCTCTTGATGGCTCCTGTAGTCCCACTTGGGTCAGTATACTGCAGTCTGTGGATCCCTCTTGTCCGGTTGGCTGGGGCATGGTATTGTGTGTGGAGGGGTACGCAGGGTCCGGAGCTCAGGTGTTGTCACATGAGGAGCACTTCAAGGCGTGGTGTTGGGTGCGGGTACTGATGCACGGGTGATTGTGCCGGAAGGTGCCCTGTTTCCAAGGCACAGGTTCTGGGGGTCGCCCGGGCCCCTAGGAATGCACACGTGTTCCGGGTCTCAGGCAATGTCGCCGGAGGGTGCCCGGGCTCTGATGAGGATTTCAAATGGGCCCGTGGGGGATGCGGGCTCCAGATATCGAGTAGGGGTGCCTAAGGGTGCACAGGTTCTGTGGTGTGGCACAGAGGATTGCGCGTGGGTCCCAGGGGGTAGCGTGTGCTCCTAGATCTCAGGTGTCAGCACCGGGGTGTGTCCTGACTCAGTGACAACCCGGAGAGTGGCACGGATCTTGGGTGGCGGTGCCGGAGGGTATCCAGGCTCTGAAGCGTAGCACAGAGGCTACTGGCGCAGGGGCCGCCGAGGTTGCACAGAGGCTGTCAGGGTTTCGCCGAGGCCTGGTGCAGATGCTGCCGAGTTGAGGCCAAGGCTTGGGGTGGGCTCAGAGGCCGCTGAGGTGATGCTGAGGCTGCCGAGGTGGCGCAGAGGCTGCCGTGGTGGCGCGGAGGCCTGGGGCAGGTGCAGAGTCTGCTGAGGTGACACGGTGTGTGGGGATCCAAGGCCCAGGGCAGGCGCAGAGGCTGTCAAGGTGATGGGCGGGGACACCGGGGTCTGGTACCTGGCGCAGGGGCTGCCAAGGTGGCGCAGAGGCTGCCAAGGTGGCGTAGAGGCTGCCAAGGTGGCGTGCGGGGATGCCGGGATCTGGTACCTGGTGCAGGGGCCACCGAGGTGGCACAGGGGCTGCCGAGGTGACATGCAGGGACGCCGGGGTCTGGTACCTGGCGGAGGGGCTGCCCAGGTGGTGCAGGGGCTGCCAGGGTGGCGCACAGGGACGCCGGGGTCTGGTACCTGGCGCAGGGGACGCCCAGGTGGTGCAGGGGCCGCCCAGGTGGCGCAGGGGCTCTGTTTCCTATGATTTTTAATTTTATTTTCTATTTGTTGTGGTGACAAATCTCCTTGTTTAGTTGCCTACCTGGTGAAGTTCACCTCTCCTGTGGTTCTGAAAATTGCTTGTTTTTACTTCTTTGTGGTTTATTTCTTTCAGGATTTTCTCTAGTGTTGGCTTGGTCCTCATGAATTCTTTAAATATTTGTCTATCATGCAACATTTTTATTTCTCCATCAATTTTAAATGATAGCTTTGCTGGATATTTCAGTCTTGGTTGGAAGTTGTTTTCTTCCAGGGTTCGTACCAATCACTCCTGGTATTCCTGACTTGAGTTGAGAAGTCTGGGGTGATTTTAATTGTTTTGCCCCTGTATGTCACCCATTCTTTTGTTCTTGCTGCTTTTAGGATTCTTTCTTTGGCTTCTATGTTAGCCGTTTTAATTATTACGTGGCGAGGGAAGGTCCTTCTTTGGTCCTGTCTTAACGGCGTTCTATATGTCTCCTGTGTGTGTATGTCCAAATATTTCTCTATGTTCGGAAAATTCTCTGAAATTATTTCTTTGAAGAGATTTCTTATACCCTTGGTCTGTGCTTCTAAACCTTCTTCAATGCCTTTTATCCTTAGATTAGGACGCCTTACATTGTTTTGTATTTCTTGAATGGCCAGGGTGTGTTGTTGTAATATCTTCTGTATATCACTGACTGTGTTCTCAGTTTTTAATGAGCTGTCTTCCAGGAGTGATACCCTATTTTCCATGTGGTCGAGCCTACTAGCGTTTGTTTCTATTGCAGTCTTTAATTCGTTTATTAATTCCTTCATTTCGTTCAGAGTTTCTTTCTGATTCTTCCTTAGAGCCTCAACTTCCTCCTTCATCTCCTCTATGCTTACTTTGAGGCCTTTCATCATTCTGAAGATCAAAATTCGGAATTCTCCGTCTTGCATTTCCTGCAGGTCAGAGTCAGTGATCTCACTTGTTGATTCACTGTGGGTGTTTCTTGTTTCCTCACTGTTCTTCATTCTTGAATTTTCGGTGTTTTCCATTTTGTGTTTCTGTTGCTTCAGCATCATTTTCCGTTCTGTGTATGAGACCTCTTGATGGCTCCTGTAGTCCCAATTGGGTCAGTATGCTGCAGTCTGTGGATCTCTCTTGTCTGGTTGGCTGGGGCATGGTATTGTGTGTGGAGGGGTACGCAGGGTCCAGAGCTCAGGTGTTGTCACATGAGGAGCACTTTGAGGCACGGTGTTGGGTGCAGGCACTGAGGCACGGGTGATGGTGCTGGAGTGTGCCCTGTTTCCGAGGCTCAGATGCTGGGGGTCGCCTGGGCCCCTAGTGATGCACATGTGTTCCGGGTCTCAGGCAATGTCGCCGGAGGGTGCCCGGGCTCTGATGAGCTGTGCTGAGGATTTCGAACGGGCTTGTGGGAGGTGCGGGCTCCAGGTATCGAGTAGCGGCGCCTACGGGTGCACAGGCTTTGTGGCATGGCACAGAGGATCACGCGTGTGTCCTAGGGGTTAGCATGTGCTCCTAGATCTCAGGTGTCAGCGCCAGGGCGTGTCCTTACTCAGAGACAACCTGGAGAATCACACGGGTGTTGGGTGGTGGCACTGGAGGGTATCCAGGCTCTGAGGCATGGCACAGAGGCTCCTGCGCGGGATAGAGAGGTGCAGACTATTGGTCTCCAGTGGCTGCACTGGAGTCCAAGGCAGGGCACGGAAGGCCCCCCGGGATGCGCAGGAGGTCACCAGGGTCTGAGGCCAGGCTGGAGGACCTGGTGACGCAGGGGGGGAGGACGCCGAGGCCCGGGGCAGGCGCAGAGACCGCCAGGGTGACACGCAGGGACGCCGGGGTCTGGTACCTGGTGCAGAGGCCGCTGAGGTGACACCGAGGCCTGGGATGGGCCCAGAGGCTACTGGAGTGACTCACGGGGATGCCGAGGTCTGGTACCTGGTGCAGAGGCCGACAAGGTGAAGCCAAGGCCTGGGGCAGGTGCAAAGGCCACCAAGGTGATGCCGAGGCCTGGGGCAGGTGCAAAGGCCACCGAGATGATGCCGAGGCCTGGGGCGGGCGAAGAGGCTGCCAGGGTGACGCTAAGGCCTGGGGCGGGCACAGAGTCCGCCGGGGTGACACGGGGGGGAGGAGTCCGAGGCTGGGGCAGGCGCAGAGGCTGCAGGGGTGACGCGTGGGGATGCCGGGGTCTGATACCTGGCACAGAGGCCGCCGAGGTGGCGCAGAGGCTGCCGGGGTGACACCGTGGCCTGGGACAGGTGTAGAGTACGCCAAAGTGATGCAGCGGCGGGAATCTGAGGCCCGGGGCAGGCGCAGAGGCTGCCGAGGTGACACGCGGGGACACCAGTGTCTGGTACCTGGCACAGAGGCCACTGAGGTGAAGCCAAGGCCTGGGGCAGGGGCAAAGGCTGCTGAGGTGAAGCCAAGGCCTGGGGCGGGCGCAAAGGCTGCCGAGGTGATGCCAAGACCTGAGTTGGGTGCAAAGGCCGCCGAGGTGACGCCAAGGCCTGGAGCGGGAGCACAGTCCGCCGGGGTGACACGGGGGGGGAGGAGTCCGAGGCTGGGGCAGGCGCAGAGGCTGCCGAGGTGACACGCGGGGACACCAGTGTCTGGTACCTGGCACAGAGGCCACCGAGGTGAAGCTGAGGCCAGGGGCGGGCGCAAAGGCCGCCAAGGTGACGCTGAGGCCTGGGGCGGGCGCAGAGGTTGCCGAGGTGATGCGCGGGGACGCTGGGGTCTGGTACCTGGCGCAGAGGCCACCGAGGTGGTGTAGAGGTTGCCGGGGTGATGCCGAGGCCTAAGGCGGGCACAGAGTATGCCGAGGTGACGTGCAGGGGGAGGAATCCAAGGCCTGGGGCAGGCGCAGAGGCTGCCAAGGTGATGCACGGGGACGCCAGGGTCTGGTACCTGGCGTAGAGGCCGCAGAGGTGGTGCAGAGGCTGCTGGGGTCAGAAATTAAAATTTGAAGTTTCTTTCCCTGGAAAACACTTCTCCAATTTTATTTTATTTTTTATTCATTTATTGGTGCATTATAATCAGACATTTTAATGAGTTTCAGGGTAGCAGAAGCATACATGCACACATTGCTCATTTACCCCTCCCTCAATTCCAATCCCATTCTCTCCCCCTTCCCTCCTTTTCTTGCTCAGCATAGTGATTGACTTTGATAAGTTTGTATATATACATCATGTGCTTTAGGGTGTTTCCCTCTTCACCCCTCCCATCTCCCTCAGTTATGTTGCCTTCTTTACTCATCTAAGGTTTTCTTCTTCTTTGTATGGAGTTTTCTATATTCTCTCTAGATTCCATATATTAGGGAGAACATCTGACATTTCACTTTTTGTGACTGACTAATCTCACTTAGCATAATGTTCTTCAATTTCATCCATTTCCCTGCAAATGACGTAATTTTGCTCTTTATGGCTGCGTAAAATTCCATTGTGTTCATATCCCATAGTTTTGGAATCCATTCATCTGTTGATGGACATCTTGGCTGGTTCCATAGTTAGGCAATTGTGAATTGTGCAGCTATAAATATAGATATGCATGCATTAGTCTGGTAGTTTGTTTTCAAATTTTTTGGGTAGATATCTAAAAGTGGTATTGCTGGGTCATATGGTAAGTTCATTCCCATTCTTCTGATGATCCTCTACACTTTTCCAAAGTGGTTGCACTAATTTTCAATCCCACCAACAGTGTATTAGAGTTCCTTCTACTTCACATCCTTGCCAGCATTTGTTGTTGTTTGTATTTTTAATGATTGCCATTCTAATTGGAGTTATGTGAAATCTCAGGGTAGTTTTGATTTGCATCTCTCTGATTGCTAATCATTTTTAAAACGCTTGAACATTTTTTCATACATTTATTGGTCATTTGTATTTCTTCTGTGAAGTGCCTATTTAGTTCACTTTCCCATTTTTTTATTGGGTTATTTGTTTCATTTAGTGGTGTTTTTTGAGTTCTCTGTGTATTCTAGATATTAGTCCTCTATCAGAGGAGTAGCTGGCAAAAATCTTCTCCCATTCTGTCGGCTCTCTGTTGAGGTTCTTGATGGTTTCCTTTGCTGCACAGAGGCTCTTCAGTTTAATGCAGTTCCATGTATTGATTATCATATTAATTTCCTGTGCCTTTTGGGTCTTGTTAAGGAAGTTTTTACCTGTGCCTATGTGTTGAAGTGTAGAACCTATGCCCTCTTCAAGTAGCTGCAAATTCTCTGGTCTAATTTCCAGGTATTTGATCCATCTTGAACTGACCCTTGTGCAGGGTGAAAAAGTGGGGTTTATTTCCATTTTTCTGCATGTGGTTCACCAGTTTTGCCAACACCATTTCTTGAAGAGGCTATCTTTTATCTAGTGTATGTTTTAGGTCCCTTTGTAAAAAATAAATTGGCTGTAGGTGTGTGGATTTGTTGCTGAATCTTCTATTCTGCTTCATTGGTCTTATGTGTCTGCTTTTGTGCCAATACCATGCTGTTTTTATCACTATGGCTTTGTAGTATAGTTTGAAGTCAGGTATTGTGATGCTTCCTGCAAGGTTCTTGTTGCTGAGAACTAGTTTGGTTATTGTGGGTTTTTTGTTGTTCCAAATGAATTTAAGGACAGATTTTTCTATGTCAGTGAAGAATGGTCTTGGTAATTTAATGGGTATTGCATTGAATCTGTAGATCACTTTTAGAAGAATGGCCATTTTGATGATATTTATTCTGCCTACCCATGAGCATGGGAGGTTTTTAAATCTTCTAAGATCTTGTTCAGTTTCTTTTTTGAATGTTTTATAATTTTCCTTGTACAGGTCTTTTACCTTCTTGGTTAGGTTTATTCCCAAGTATTTTATTGTTTTGGGGGATATCATGAGTGGAAATGTTTTCTGGATTTCTTTTTCAGTGGATTTATGGTTAGCATTCAGAAAAGCTTCTGATTTTTTAGATTGATTTTGTATCCAGACTCTTTGCTGAATTTGTTGATCAGTTCTATAAGTCTTTTTGTTGAGTTTGTTGCGTCTTTTAAGTATAATATCATGTCATCTGCAAATAGAGATAGTTTCAGTTCCTCTTTTCCTATTTGTGCTCCTTTGATACTTCTCTTGCCTTATTGCTCTGGCTAGAGTTTCAAGTACTCTATGAAAAGGAGTGGTGATAGTGGACATCCTTGTCTTCTTTTTGTTTTTAAGGGGAACTCTTGTAGTTTTTCCCCATTCAATATTATGTTGGCTGTGGGCCTATTGTATATTACCTTTATGATGTTGAGGTATGTTCCTTCTATTCCGATTCTCTGCAGTGTTTTTATCATGAGTGGGTGTTGGATTTTGTCAAATGCTTTTTCAGCATCTATTGAAATGATGTGATTTTTGTCTTTAGTTCTGTTTGTGTGGTGGATTACATGGATTGTTTTTCGTATGTTGAGCCAGCCTTGCATCCCTGGGATAAATGCAGCTTGATCATGGCGTATGATTTTCTTGATGTGGTTTTGAATGTGCTAGTATTTTCTTTAGGAGTTTTGCGTCTAAGTTCATCAACTATATAGGTCTGTAGTTTTATTTTCTTGAGCTGTCTTTTTTTGGTTTTGGTATTGATGTGATGTTGGCTTCATAGAATGTTTTTGGGAGAGTCCCATTTCTTTCTATTTCATGGAATAGATTGAGGAATATTGGGATTAGCTCTTCTATAAAGGTTTTATAAAATTCACCTGGGAAACCATCTAGTCCTGGGCTTTTCTTTGATGGTAAGCACTTTATTGCTGCTTCAATCTCTTTGATTGCTATTGGTTAGATTAATTTTTCTATATGTTCTTGACTCAATTTAGGAAGGTTGTATGTGTCTAGAAATTTGTCGATTTCTTCTTGGTTTTCCATTTTGTTGGAGTATCGTTTTTCAAAGTAGTTTCTGATAATCCTCTGAATTTCTGTGCTGTCTGTGGTAATATCTCCTTTTTCATCTCTTAGTAATTTGGGATGATTCCCTCTTTCTTTTAGTTAGGTTGACTAATGGCTTATCTATTTTTTTTCTCAAGGAACCAGCTATTGGTTTTCTTGATGTTTTGTATTTATTTAATTCTCTACTTCATTGATTTCTTCTCTGATTTTAATAATTTCCTGTCTTCTACTGGCTTTGGAGTTAGGCTGTTCCTGTTTTTCAAGGGCTTTGAGATGTGTCATTAGGTTATTTATTTGGTGATTTTCTGTTCTTCTTATGTGAGCACTGAGTGCTATGAATTTTGCTCTTAATATTGCTTCAGGGTGTCCCAGAGATTTTGATATGTTGTGTCTCTGTTTTTGTTTGTTTCTAGGGATTTCTTAGTTTCTCTCCCTATTTCTTCTGTGACCCATTCCTCATTCAGCAGTGTGGTGTTCAGTCTCCACATGTTTGTGAGGTTTCTCTGGGTCTTCTTACAGTTGATTTCTAGTTTCATTCCATTATGGTCTGAAAATACACAGGGGATTATGTCACATTTTTTAACTTGCTAGTACTCCCTTTGTGGCCTAGGATACAGTCTATTTTAGAGAAAGTTCCATGAGAAGCTGAAAAATATGTGAATTCAGCTGTAGTTGGGTGGAATGTTTTGTATGTACCTAGAATGTTCATTTGGTTTATGGTGTTCCTTAGATCTGAGGCATCTTTACTGACCTTTTGTCATGAAGATTGATCTAGTGGTATGAGAGGGGTTTTGAAGTCTCCCAATATTATTGTATTGGGATCTATGTGTGACTTACTGTCATAAAGAGTTTGTTTTATGAAAGTAGTTGCACCTATATTTGGGGCATAAATGTTGACTATCATTATGTTCTCTTGCTGGATTGTTCCTATTACCAGTAAAAAATTACCTGCTTTGTCTCTTCTGATAAGTTTGGGCTTAAAGTATTATTTGTCTGATATCATAGTTGCTACTATTTGTCTTTGAGTTCCATTAGTGTGGATTACCTTGCTCCATCCTTTCACCTTTTGTTTGTGAGTATCTTTACTTGTAAAGGGTTGTTTCTTTCAGGCAGCATATAGATGGATTATGATTTTTGATCCATTTTGCCACATTATGTGTTTTGATTGGGGAATTTAGGCCATTTATATTCAGCCTAGTTCTTCTTTGCTTAGTTGTTCTTTTGATAGAAATTATTGTTTCTCTGGTTGTGGCGTTTATCATTCCTTCTTTGTAATTAATCTCCTGAGTATTTTCTCTTGTGCTGGTTTGGAAGATATAAATTCTTTCAGCTTTTGTTCATCGTGGAAAATTTTTATTTCCCCATCAAATTTGAAGGATCACTTTATTGGGTAGACTAGTTTTGGCTGGAAGTTGTTTTCTTTCAGAGTTTGGAATATGTTATATGAAGACTTTGACAACTTTTCATCAGCTCTTTGTTTTATGAGTTTATTTTCTTAATGTAATTTACAATGCTTTATAATTATTTTCTCTATCCTTGCAAAAAGATTTTATGGAAGATTTTCTTAAAAAGATAGTGTGCATGCTCAAAAAAATCCCTTTTGTCTGCAATCAAGAGCCTCTTCTTTTTTTTTTAACCTTAAACTCCTCCCAACCCTATATTGAGGTGGAGTTAGTTCTGTCCCCAAATCTATGAATTGCATGTGTTTTGAGTTGATTTTCATTTATAATGTCATTAATATGAGGAAGAGGTTTGGATTCATAGCAAGGATATAAGGAATAGAGTTTTTCCACTTTGATCTCAACTATTGTCCTGACTCATCCAAATTTTGTGGTCCATAGAATGAGATACTTTTCAATTAATTATGTTTGCTATTTCTTTACAATGTATAATGTACCTATACACATTTCCTTAAATTGACAACATATTTTCTTTCCACTAAACTTATACTGCAGGGCCCTCTACCCAGTGCCATGAAAGGGCCTGGTGGACTGGCAGAAGCCTTCTCTAGAGTACCGGGCCTCTCCCACGTGGCAGTGATTCAGCATATTAATGGCAAAGATGGCGCTGGCGAATTCCTCAGAGGGAGGTCCCGCTGAAAGCCCCACCTAACCTCAGGAGGGCTGTGATAGGTAGTTACCTCCTTCCGTACTCACAGACGACAGGTGCCTCTGCCTATGATAGATCACAGGAAGGCGTGGTGCCACACCCTACTGATTGCGAATTTCCTGTATTGCCTCTACTATAAAAGAGAGATTTGGCCTTCTAATAAACGAGATCATGCAAGACATGCCTCCCGGTCCGTGGTGCATGTTTTCGGGCCGTCGGCTTGTGCCCCCCCTTTCAGCATTGCATCAGACCCTCGGGCTGGTCCTTGAGAGACTGATGCCCCGACAGACTGGTGCTCCGTGCAAGGCATTTCTCTCTACTTCGAAAATTTCTGTTTAATTCGATAATGCTGATAGGAAGTCGGCCCTCAGGGCACATGTCCACCCATAGATTATGGGTAAGTCGAATTTTAAACCTGATCCAAACCCGCAGCTGGCCCACAGAAAGGGCCCAGCGCCCACCTCTGCCGCTGCCATGTGGTTTCCCACGGGCCCGGCGGCCTCCCCGTGCATCCCGGGCCGCGATCAGGGAAGGCGCTGCTCGGGCCTTGGTTGCGGCAGCTCGGGCGGGGACTCCGTGGCGGGGCGGAGCGCAGTGGCATGCGCGAGGGCAGAGAAAAGGGGGCCCCTGGGGCCCGGGTGCTTGACGGCTGCCAGGGACAAGAGGTAGCGACGGAGGCCGGCGCGCTTTGCCGACGAAATCCAGACTCCAGCGGAAGACGCAACGGCGTGCGTGGGGGGAGGGGCCCTGGGCCCGGGTGCTTGCCCCTGCCGGGAGCGCGGGGAAGGAGGCGGCCCCGGTCCCGGAAACCCGGCCTCCTGCCTTCCGCCACCCAAGCTCGCGCCGGTGGGCGGCAGAAGGGGTCCGAAATTGCCGGCAGGTCTCCCCAAGTTAAAAAAGCGGCGCCTCCTAAGCCGCAGCTGCGCGCCGCGCCGGCAGCGTGGATGATGCGCATCTCCGGCTCGCGCCTTGGGCCCGTCCCTGGGAGGGGAATGGAGCTGGGGAAAGGTTTGCTTCAGGCGGAGCTCCAGGCGCTCCGCCCGCCCTCCACTGTCCACGCACTTTGCGGGCGGCCGCACCGAGCAGTCAGGGCTCTGCCTGCAGCTCCCGCGGGACACTGTAGGCGGCGACGGGGTGGGATGAAGCTGAGTAAAGGAAAGGGCCGCGTGAGGAAAAGTGCTCCAGAACAGGGTCCAGTCTTAAAATCAAGCTGCTGCCTGCGTCCTGGACTCTAGCGCTAGCTACACGTGTGTCTGTATATGTGTGTCTGTCTGCATGGCTTGTCTATTGTCTTGTCTAATGGTACCAATGAATTGGCCTTCAAATAAATGAGTACTCATAAATTAAATAATAATAACAACTAAAATGGATCCATATGCCCTTTCAGTCACGTGACCAAAATTCTTAAAAAATAAGTTAATCCAAATTTGTTGATAAAATAAGGGTAAAAGATATTATTAAAAATTATTATTAACATAATTCTTTTCCAGGATGCTTTGCCAATCAGGAATATATCTGTTTCTGTCTAAATATATGATGTCTAAAATATAATGACCATTTTCATTTAGTTTTTTTTTTTTTCCTCTACAGAAAGATACTTATTTAACACCTTGGTTTTCACAGGTAATCTAAAACAGCTACTAAAACTGGTAAATTGAATAAATATAAATGGTATAAGCTTTCATAAATGTCTATCCTTAGAATATCTAAATTGTGTAAGTTAAAATGCTAAAAGCCAATTGCCAAATATAAGGTATTCTTGACACTTTAATACCAGTAAAAGACAATATATTCAAGTGTATGGAATGTGTTCTTCATATAGGTAAAAGCAGATTAAGATTGCCTTCTTTTGGACATTAACTAAACAGAAATTACTGAGTTGAAATTTTTATTAAAATGTACTTTTATATATATATGAAAGACTAAAGAATCTTTAGGCTATGTTTTAATTAATAACTATTAAAAACATAAAGTATTTTATACTAAAAAAGGTAACTTATCCAAATTAAAAGATTCCCTATAAGAATTGGTTCTAATGTAAGCAAACCCCATAAATAAAAGGAGATATTTAGTAAAATGAAAAGGTATTTTAGTAAGCAGGTTAAAGGGAAGAGGAAAATGCTTTTAGATGGGAAAGGATATTACATGGTAAAATTTTGTTCTAAGAGATTGAGTTATTCCATAAGGAAAGATTAAAATTAGAACAAAAACTACAGAAGTCTAAGCATGTTACAGAAGATTTGAGAAAGTTAGAGATGAATTATATAGGGTAGAACTCAAAAAATTTTGTATGTGTAATTAAGACTGGCTAAATTTAAAAAAAACTTATTTAAAGGGTTTTCTAAAAATCACATTTAATGCTTTGATTCAATTAGGTTTTCTTAAGATATTGACCTGTTCTTGGTAAAATTTTACAAAATACTAGCCTAAAAGCAAAGTTTCTTTTCACATTTATTTAAGGCAGTTTCCTGTATTTTCTTAGAACAATAGGATTTCTTCTTACTCTAGGTAACAATGTACTAAGGCCTAGCTTAAACAACAATCCTTAACATCTTAATCACGATAATCTCTTGGTCAGACCTCTGGTCACTACGTTTTAGCAAAATCAAAGTTTAAAGTTCTGTGTTTTATTATCTGTTAAAATGTTGCAGGTTGGAAAATCCTGTTACAGGTGAAAGCTTGTCTGCTTCATAAACATCCAAACAAAAACCACAAATAAAAATACGAGAGATTTATTAACTGCCCTCTTCATGTTTCAGCTTAATAAAAATCTGGTTTACACCTGTTTTGCGATGAATAAATGCCACTAACTAATAATCCTATTTCTTTCATGAGCATTGGGTAATAATAATAATTATATATAAAGGTCATGTTTAAATAAAAATTGTTTTATATCATTAAATATTGTCTAAACTATTATGCAAACTGGATTTGTTCTTGTCCCTTATAATCTTATTTAATACTTTCCTTACATGTCTTCATAACTGTTTACTAATATTACCGATGCTTTATCAACCATGAACCTATTAACTTCAATTCAAAAATCTCTTTTAAAGCAAAGAAGGGAAAATATGGAGTCATGCTTTCCCTAAGGATTTTTCTTGTTACTCTTAAAATTTTTTCCATTCAAATTAAAAGTTATTTTCTTAAAGCGTCTCAGAGACATACAATGGAAACTCATTCACTGACTCAACTTATTCCTCAGGTCTTCTAAACAAATCCCTTGGATGGAAAAGGGGAAGATCCATCTTCATTAATAACTCTTGGTAGAGGAAATTCTTGTGTAAAAAATAATGGTGTTTATATTTGAATTCCAGATAAAAAATATCAAACCATATCAAATAAAAAACTCAGAGGTGACTGAAGAAATCCAAAGGCTAGAGTCTACCCCTCAGGGAATAACAGCTCCTCTAGCACCAGGGCTGAAAACAACAAGGTCGCCATCCAGAGGGCTAAATCACTTTGGATAAATCAAGTTAATCACAAGCTAAAACTCCAGAGAACATATTTCTAATGATATTAGCTATTGTCAAGTTTACTATTTGCTTTTAATGTGCCCTCAGTTAAAAGATATCATTGGAAACTGCTGCCTCAAGGGATGGGAGTTTGTAGCTCAAACAGTATTATAGGTGAGGAAGCAATATGGACAGGTATATACTATTAATTATATGGATGATATCTTATTAGCTCATAAGCAAGGAGTGTTG
>PVJS01043075.1:0-17224 GCA_004027185.1 Glis glis
GGTTTCAAAATAAAGTATAAAAAATAGGGCCGGGGGTGTAGCTTGGAGGTAGAACGCCTCTGGGTTCAATCCCCGGTACCACAAAAAAAATAAATAAATAAATAAAATAAAAATAAATAAAAAATAAAATAGGGCTGAAGGTATAGCTCAGAGATAGAATGTCCCTGGGTTCAATCCCTAGTAACACAAACACACACACACACACACACACACATACACACACACACACACACACACACACACACACAATGTCCTAAGGAAGCTAGAATGATAAACTTTGAAACATGAATTTTTAAAATGTCTCTCTTTAAATATTTAAGAAATAAGGTTGGGCGTGGTGGCGCACACTTGTAATCCCAGTTACTTGGGAGGCGGAGACCGGAGGATCCAGGTTTGTGGCCAGCCTCAGCTATTTAGTGAGGCCCTCCACAACTTAGTAAGACCCTGTTTCAAAATAAAGAATAAAAAATACGGCTGGGGGTGTAGCTCAGAGGTAGAATGCCCCTGGGTTCAATCCCCGTACTGCAAAAAAAAAAATAAATAAATAAATAATAAAATATAAATATAGGAAGTTATAAATAATTTAAAAATATGCATCCCCCCTTTCTTCTAGGAAATAGACAATTGCAAAGTAATTCTGTCCACAAAGTAAATACTATATGCATTGTTTATGGTATAGCTGACCTTTGATTATCCACCCTAATTATAGATGGGGAAAATAAAAAATATAATTTCTAATATTTCTTTTTTTTTTTTGAGGTACCGGGGATTGAACCCAGGGGTGTTCTACGTCCGCGCTACAACCCCGGCCCTATTTTTTATACTTTATTTTGAAACCGGGTCTCACGAAGTTGCGGAGGGCCTCACTAAGTAGAGAGAGAGAGAGACAGGGAGAGAGAGAGAAAAAGAGAACTGAGGCTGGCCTCGAACCCGTATCCTCCGGTCTCCGCCTCCCAAAGTACTGGGATTACAAGCGTGCGCCACCACGCCCGGCCTATTTCTTATTTTTAGTTCACTCCTTAATTAATAGATGTATTACTTTACATTGTGTAATGATTTTAAAAATTTGCATTTTAAAGCCGGGCGTGGTGGCGCATGCTTGTAATCCCAATACTCGGGAGGCTGAGACTGGAGGATCTGGGTTTGCGGCAAGCCTCAGCTACTTGGCGAGGCCCTCCGCAACTTATCGAGACCCTGTTTCAAAATAAAAAATAAAAAATAGGGCTGGGGGTATAGCTCAGAGGTAGAATGCCCCTGGGTTCAATCGCCAGTACCACAAAAAAAAATTGTATTTTATTTTGCTGTCTCCAAAATGGAAAGCTCTCACTGAATTACAAAACTCAAAATTCTAGTTGGGCATGGTGGCGCACACTTGTAATTCCAGTACTTGGGAGGCTGAGACAGGTGGATGGCAGGTTCGAATCCAGCCTCAGCAATTTAGTGAGGCCCTCTACAACTTAATGAGACCCTGTTTCCAAATAATAAAATAATAAGGCTGGAGATGTAGTTTGGAGGTAGAATGCCCCTGAGTTCAATCCCCAGCACCACACACAAAAATAAATACTATTAATATAGGCAGGCATGGTGGCACATACCTGTAATCCCAGTACTGAGGAGGCTGAGAGGATTGGAGGAGGATCACCAATTCGAGACCAGCTTCAGTAACTTAGCAAGACTCTCAGCAACCTAGGAAGACCGTTTCAAAATAAAAAAATAAAACAAGTTTGGGGATGTAGATCGGAGATAGAAAGCCCTGGGTTCAATCCCCAGTAACACACACACACACACAAAACTTAACATGATCTTGGGTAGAAGTTCAAGGAGGCTAACTTCAGTCCAGTGTGAGGAAGAATTTCCTAATTACTGGTGCTACCTAAAAATGGAAGGCTGGACCTGTGTCCATAGGGGGTGGAGCCTATAGGGGTGGGATTCCTCCACTGAGTGGGAATTTAAAGTTGCTGAACTTAACATACTGCTGAACTCCAAGAATCTATAGTTCTAGAACTGTCTATGTGGCCAAGAATAGCTCCTCATTGATCTGCGCCTTCTGCTTGAAGTTTTCCATTTCCTTTGGGCTTTTAAAGCATTCTGCTCTTTCTCTAGGTTAGAAGTCATCGTGTCTCCTAGACTGCTGCTCTTAAACTAGGCATGCCTTGGGGAAAGTAAAGCAATAACATTATCAGCTTTTAACAATTTAATGTGATTTTTTGTTAATTAAATACAACTAATATTATGTTTCCAGAAGTATGTTAAATAGATGGTACATGTAAAAAGAGGAGAAAGGGTCATCTTGGTAAATAGGTCTGGGAAATTCTGGGCACAGAATTCTTTACATGGGATTTTTATGGGGCTTTTACTGTGCTCATTCACCCTGTGAATCATCAAGAAGAGAGGTGTAGCACGGAGCATTTCCAAGATTCCTTTGACTACAGACCCTTTTTTCCATAGAGAATAGCCAGTGGCATGTATTAAAGTTGCCACTAGTTGAACTTCATATGATGTGTTTTGCACAGGGGAACTCAGGTAATATTTACCACAACTCGCTAAGGTTGACATTATTCTCCTCAGTTCAAAGATGAGAAGACTAGCCAGGCGTGGTGGCTCACGCTTGTAATCCCAGTACTTGGGAGGCTGAGACAGGAGGATCACAGGTTCACAGCCAGCCTCAGCAACTTAGTGAGGCCTTGTTTCAAAATAAAGAATAAAAAAGGTAGAATGCCCCTGGGTTCAATCCCCAGTACCGCAAAAAAAAAAAAAAAATGAGAAGACTAAAACTAAAGTGACTTACCCAAGGTTATACAGCTGGTAAGTCCTTGAGCTACTGTTAAGCAGTAAGCAGTGCATTACTTTGCCTCTCAAGGAGTTTTCAGCCTTCTAAGGAGCTAGTCATGTGGCCCTGAGTTGTGCTATTGGTGCTGGGTCACTAGGCTCGTGTCTGCCCACTCCTGCTGCTTAAGGTTCTGCTACTTCTGGGGCCTCCACTTGTTCTGCTTCCAGTTTCTTCTGAACACCCAGCATCTATTATATCACGCACAATTTCAGCACTTTATATTAAGGGCCAGCTGTAAGCATATTGAGAAGTTAAGGGCTCCAGAGAGAGTGAGCTCACGCTGAGACTGGAACCATCAGGAAAGGGTTCAGGAATGAGGAGGCTTTGAGCTGGCTTCAAACAGTGTGCAGGACTTGGAGTAGCTGAGGAGAAAAGCATGAGCCTGGCAGATACTGGCAGAAGCAGAAACTTTCATGCAAGAATGAATGTGGCACATAGAATAGGAAAGAACTTTCCATCTCACTCTATGAGGCCACTGTGACCCTCATATCAAAACCAAGACAAGCCGGGCGTGGTGGCACACGCTTGTAATCCCAGTACTTTGGGAGGCGGAGACCGGAAGATCCGGGTTCGCGGCCAGCCTCAGCTCTCTCTTTCTTTCTCCCTGTCTCTCTCTCTCTCTCTCTCTCTCTCTCTCTCTCTCTCTCTCTCTACTTAGTGAGGCCTCCGCAACTTCATGAGACCCGGTTTCAAAATAAAGTATAAAAAATAGGGCCGGGGGCGTAGCGTGGAGGTAGAACGCCCCTGCGATCAATCCCTTGTACCGCAAAAAAAAAAAAAAAACAAGACAGCACAAGAAAAAAATCATAAACCAATATCCTTATGGATATAGACATAAAAATCTTCAGCAAAATACTACCAGACTGAATCCAGCAATGTATAAAAAGGATCATATGCCATGACCAAGTTGGATTTGTCCCAGGAATGCAAGGTTGGTATAACATAGAGCAATCAATATAATATGTTGTATTAGAAGCCGGGTGTGGTGGCACTTGCCTGTAATCCCAATACTTGGGAGGCTGAGATGGACAGCCTTAGCAAGTAGTGAGGCTATCATCAACCTAGTGAGACCCTGTTTTAAAAAAAAACATGCGCCGGGCGTGGTGGCACACGCTTGTAATCCCAGTACTTTGGGAGGCGGAGACCGGAGGATCCGGGTTCGCGGCCAGCCTCAGCTCTCTCACTCTCTCTCCCTCTCTCTCTGTCTCTCTGTCTCTCTCTCTCTCTCTCTCTCTCTCTCTCTCTCTCTCTCTCTCTACCTAGTGAGGCCCTCTGCAACTTCGTGAGACCCGGTTTAAAAAATAAAGCATTAAAAAACAGGGCCGGGGGCTTAGCGCGGAGGTAGAACGCCCCTGGGTTCAATCTCCAGTACCAAAAAAAGTTGTATTAATAAAACAAAGGATATAAACCATATGATCATCTCAAGAGGTGGGGGAAAAAGCATTTGACAAAACCCAAAGCTTCTTTATGATTGAAAAAAATACAACTAAGCAATAGGAATAGACAGAAACTTCTTCAACTTGATAAAAGACATCTATGAGAAATCCACAGCATCCAGGTGTGGTAGCACACACCTGTAATCCAAGTACTCGGAAGGCTGAGACAGGAGGACTGAAAGTTCGAGGCCAACACACAGTAAGCTAGCAAGACTCTGTTCAAAATAAAAATAAAATAAAAAGGGCTGGGAATGTAAAAGGAAGGAAAGAAAGAGAAAGGAAGGGAAATCTATAGCTAATAGCATAATGGTGAAAGAATGAATGTGTTTCCCTTAAAATTAGGAATAAGACAAAGATATCTTCTTTCTTCCCTGTATTCAGCACTGTGTTGTACAGTACTGTACTGTAGCTTATAACTGGGACAATTAGAAAAGAAAAACAAATAAATGCATCAATCTTAGAAACTACAATGATCTGAAAGTGAACTTAGGAAAACAATTCCATTTACAATAGCATCAAAAAGAATAAAATAGTTATGTATAAATTTAATAAAAGTAATGCAAGACTTGTACACCACTAAAAATGACAAAATATCATTGAAAGACATTAAAGAAGATCTAAATAGATGGAAAGACAGCGTATGTTCATGGATTGGAAAACTTAATATCATTAAGATGGCAATATGCCCTAGATTGATTTGCAGATTCCATGTGGTCCCTATCAAAATTCTAGCTGTCTTTTCCTCCAAGAAATTAGCAAATAGATCCTAAAATTCATACAGAAATGCAAGAGATGCAGAACAGCTAGAAGAATCTTAAGAAAGAAAAAGTTTGTGGACTCACATTTCTCAATTTAAAAACTTACTACAGGCCAGGTGTAGTGGCGTATGCCTGTAATACCATTGCTTGGGATGCTAAGACAGGAGGATCACAGATTTGAGGCTGGCCTAAGCAATTTAGCAAGACCCTTAGCAACTTAATGAGACCCTGTTTCAAAATAAAAAATGAAAAGGGCTAGGGGTGTAGCTCAGAGGTAGATGCTCTTGGATTCAATCCCCAGTACCAAGTAAATGAATAAAGTAAAAAAAACTTACTAAAAAACTATATTAATATGAACAATGTATTACTAAGGATAGATATATAGAAATCAATGGAATTGAATCAAGAGCCCAGAAGTTAATAACTCTTATAGTTATGATCAACTGATTTTCAACAAGAGTGCCAAGACAATTCAATGGGTAAAGAATTGTCTTTTCAATAAATTGTGAGGAGACAATTGGATCGCTACATGCAAAAGAATGAACTGGGACCCCTTTCTTACACCATACATGAAAATTAACTCAAAAGTGATTATACATCTGAATGTAAGAACTAAAATGATAGAACTCTTAAAAGAAAACAAAGGAGTAACTTTCCATAACCTTGAATTAGGCAGGGGTTTCTTAGATACCAGAAGCACAAATGACAACAAACAAACAAAAAACAGATAAATTAGACTATATCAAAATTAAATTTTGTGTTACACATGATACCATCGCAAAAGTGAAAAAACACCCACAGAATGGAAGAAAACATTTGCAAGTAATATATCTGATAAGAGACTTGTATCCAGAATAGGAAAAGAACTTTGACAACTCAATAGTTAAAAGGCAAAAAGTTTTTTTTAATAGCAAAGGATTTGAATAGACATTTCCTTACAAAAAGGTATAAAAATGTTTATTAGCACATAAATCACAGTTGCTCAGCATCATTAGCCATTAGGGAGATACAAATCAAAACCACAAAAAGATACCACTTTCCATTCCTTAGGAAGGCTACTACCCCGGAGGCAGACAAAAACAAGTATTGGTGAGGATATGGAGAGTTTGGAACCCTCATACATTCATGGTGGGAATGTAAAGTGTGAAAAGATGTAGGATAATTTTTAGTCTTTATTCAGTAACTTTACAGATGGGGAAACTGGGATCTCCCAGTGCTTTTAGTGTGAGAGATGTGACTAGAATCCCAGTCAGCTGCTTTTGCATATGTCAGTCCTCTTATTGGAACAGCCCCATTACCCATCTCCACTTCCTTCACCTATCTAACTTCATTCTTCTATCTTCTAACTTCTATCTATCTTCATTCTTCAGTCTTCTGCACCAATGTGCCTTCCCTAGGGGAGCAAGCTTTCTCTGGTCCCCTCAGCTAGACCACTCTCCACTGCCCAATATTGTTCTTCCGACTTCTTTACTTTCCTTATGCCTAACACTCTTGTATTTCCAGCCCCTAGCACTGTGTCTGGCCCAGAGCAGGCATTCAGTAATTATTCATTGAATGAATGAATGCATGAATATTACACGTTCTACCATACTGACTCTTCCCACTGTACAAGTCAATGTTCATCTAATCCATCCTTCACTGTCCCACCATGTAAAGAGTACCACCATCCTGCTGACTGATGCACCAGAAAAGGAAAATTACATGGTTGGCACCAGGAGGCAGCATGTCACCAGTGAAACACAGTGAAGCGCAGGCCCCTGGGTACAGCGTGTGCCTTGGGTCACTTGGCCTTGCTGCTTTTCAGAGGATGAAGTCAGAAAAGAGCTATTTTATGTGATCATGTGTCCTCCACACCTAGGAACCTGGGAGGTGCTGTTGAACAGGGAGTAGATGAAGTTCAAAACCTATTAAATGAATGAAAATTAAAGACTAAGCTGAGCCGGGCGGGTGGCACACGCTTGTAATCCCAGTACTTGGGAGGCTGAGACAGGAGGATCGCAGGTTCGTGGCCAGCCTCAGCTACTTAGTGAGGCCTCCGCAACTCAGTGAGACCCTGTTTCAAAATAAAGAATAAAAAAATAGGGCTGGGGGTGTAGATGGGAGGTAGAATGTCCCTGGGTTCAATCCCCCGTACCTCAAAAAAAAAAAATAAAAAGACTAAGCTGGAGAAGTTATGGAACTGAGCTGAGGAAGTCTACAGGGAAAGAAGGGAGATGCATCAGTAGTGGCAGTCGTGAGGGATGTGGGGAGTGCAGCAGGTGAGGAGCCGGCATCCTCCTATTAATGCAGGTGCTGTCACCAGGGAGCTGAGTGACCTTAACCAAGCCAGCCCCTCTGTTAAGTGGATATGCCAGCTCCCTGGCTTATCACAGGACAAAAAAATGCATGTGCTATTACACTCTCGGATTGAAAGCCCTTTACAAATGCAAGGTATCAGGATTGAGATAAAGAAGATGTTGATGATTAGTGTTCTATTTCCAGAGCATAAAAAAGAGGAAATTGATTCAAATGGTAGCTACAGAGGTTTATGCAAAGATCTTTCTCCACGTGGGGCGACTGAGGAGTGGAATAGGTAGTGTGAAGCCCGTGATCCCTACAGAGCTTGAAAAGCAGGTTAGGTGATTGCTAGTCCTGTGATGTAGACACAGGACTGGGCGTAGGGACCAGAGTAGATGGCCCTCTGACTTCCAACTCTAAGATTGTGTATTTCAAGATTCCCAGCTTGCCTCCTCTTCCTTGAACCTATAAGACACATCCTGTTTCATTTGTAATTGATAGGTAATTTGAAATTCTATAGCCAACCGAGTACCGTATATTTTCATAGAATACCAGAATCCAGGATGCACCTCTAAAATACCACACAGCATGTAATCTGGTTCCAGTCTCTTCCAGCAGCTCTAGTTTGTTTGATGAGGATGTCTAATTGCTCTTTAGCATTTCATTTGAATGAGACTCGCAGATCTGTTTAGAAAGAAAACTGCTGATCAATTGCATTTGCCCCCGTTGTCATGGAAACGGGATGAAATGGGACTGTAATTATATTTCCCTATTCCTGAAGTGAATCCCTAATCATTGCCATAGTAATTACCCAATATCTATGGTCCCAAATTACATGATGCTTGTCCAAAAAAGACAAAGCATAAGGAGTTGGGGGCTGGCCGGAGGCACCATTCCCCATGCAGCTGCAGAGAGCCTTCTCCTTGTTTGGATAGGAGAGTTCCCCTCTGGAGGCTCAAACTCCAAGTGTAGATGATGTCACTGCTCTTAGCGTGTGCCAAATGCTTACAGTAGCGGTTAGAAGGCTGTATCAGGTAGGATGATTCCAGTTGTAACAGCAACCACAACTACTAGTGTCTTCAACGGTAAGGAAATATGTCATCTGAGGTTCTGGAACGCGTGGAGGGCCTGATGAGCCCAGCAACATCATTACGATCTAGTCAGAGTCCCTTTTTTCTCTGGCATCCTCAGGGTGTGGGCTTGTCTCCTCATAGTCACAAGATGGCTGCCACAGTTCCAGGTGTCACACATACAGACAACACAGACCAGGGACAGAAAGAGGACTGTCCCTGTATTGTGCCCTTTTTTGTGAATGAGAACTTCCCAGAAATGCCTTCCCTGTAGCCAACTGTCCCTTGCTTTCCATCGTTCCTTTCACACAGACTGTGTTGCAGAGAGCAGGTCCAGACAGTGGAACTTGAAGCGGCGATGGCTCCTCTTGACTCCTCCCTGCCCTCCTTAGCATTGAGTGAATAGTGGGTGAGGGGTGGAGTCGCGTGATTACAGGGCCGACTTAGTCTCTTTTGCTTTTCTTCGCAACTCCTCTCTCTACTTTGACCTCCTGGTGCCCTGAGCTGCAGGCCACAGGCCCATCTTGCCCCCTCGTACTCAGCTCCTTCACTTCTCCAGATAAGCACGGCCACAGAGCGCTGAGGCTGGGCTCAGGCCAAGAAAGAACAGCAGCCGCTAGGGGAAAAATAGAATCCAAATACCAGAGAGCATGGTGACACACACCTGTAATCCCAGTACTTGGGAGGCTGAGACAGGAGGATCGCAGGTTCAAGGCCAGCCTCAGTAACTTAGCAAGACCCTGTTTCAAAATGTTAAAAAAGGGCTGGAGGTGTAGCTCAGAGGTAGAATGCCCCTGGGTTCTATCTCCAGTACCAAAAACAAAAAACAAACAAACAACCAAAAAAAAAATGACAGAAAGCTGTACAAATGAGCTGTCCACCCACTGAGGCCTGGCTAGAAACTCCCAAAGCATAGGGTGCAAACATTAGCGTCCAGTTCCCCTCTCAACAGCACCCAGATTCCCTTTCAGGGATGCACCTTGTCTTGCTGTGCATAGCTATGATAGGACACAGTGTCTGCTTCTAATGACAGAAGCCAAGCGCCCCAGACCCTCCACTCCCCTCCTCTGCCGCCTGGTGTGAAAGTGTGACCCCGCCTGGCCCATCGGGCCCTCTCCTAGGCCTTTCCTTCACAGGTGTGCCAAGGATGTAGGGAACACAACTCTAAGAACAGCTGATTAGCTCGCGATGCCTGGATGTCTAGAGCTCTCTTAACTCCTGTGTTTTCCTGAGCCTGGGCTCTGGCTTCTTTTGTTTTGTGAGCCCCCACCATCTCTTTTGGTTGAGCGAGACAACATCAGTTTCTGTTGCTTGCAAGTAAGAGCTGTAACAGACACATAGAAACACCAGGAAAAACAGAGAGAGAAGGTTTGAAATAGAAAACGGGAAAAAAACCCAGAGCAGTTCTCTGATTTGAATTGAAAATAAGGCCCGGAAGAAATCTTTAAAGATGCTGAAGATTCTCCTGACGTGGCCACCCACAGGCTGCTCCGAGCTTCCCACGGTGGCCTCCTATACAGGCCTGAAAAATACCCAGGACCTGAAGTTCTCCCTCCTGCCGCCATGTTTGCATCACGACTCTACAGAAAACCCATCCAGTAAGCCAGCTCACCCCATGGTGTTAATCATTTACTCACCCATTGAAAGAACTTACTCACAGAGTTTATCATCAGAAGCATGTGGCAGAAACAAAGACAGTAGAGTGACCCCTGACCTCCTGCGGCTCCGTACTCTGTGGTGATGAGATGATAATGTTGTCATTATCATCACATTTGTGCACACTTGACAACACACCAAGAACTTTCCTTTGCCCTTTCGTTGAAGCCTGACCACAGTAACCACAACATAAAACAGCAAGAGACACATGACAAGGGTTTTGGAGGAGACAAGACCCCTTTCCTCCAGAGAAGCTGGAAAGGCTGGATGAAGTTAAGATTTGAGCTGGACCGGGAAGCTGGGTGGACCCCGGATGGAGGGACTGGTCTTGGAAAGTCTGTAGAAGGGCGGAACCTAGGCAATGACAGAGCCTAGCGAGGGTACCTGGGGAATTGAGAGGTTGGGTTTGCCTCACACGGTGCTTGAGGTAGGGCAGCATCGGATTATAATAGGTAACATTTATATAAACATTTACACTAATCTAAGTGCTTTACATATCATAACCCATTGAATCCTAACAAAGCTGTATGAGGTAGGTCTTATTATCATCCCCATTTTGCAGATGAGAAAACTAAGGCACCGAACGGGGCGTGGTGGCACATGCTTGTAATCCCACTACTTGGGAGGCTGAGACAGGAGGATCACAGGGTTGAGGCCAGCCTCAGCAACTTAGTGAGGCCCTTGGCAACTTAGAGAGACTCTGTTTCAAAATAGAAAATAAAATAGGGCTGAGGGTGTTGCTCAGAGGTAAAATGCCCCTGGGTTCAATACCAAAGTACAAAAAAAAAAAAGAAGGAAGGAAGGAAGAAGCAAGCTTCCAAGAAAGAAAGGAAGGAAGGAGGGAGGGAGAGAGGGAGGAAAGAAGGAAGGAAGGAAGGAAGGAAGGAAGGAAGGAAGGAAGGAAGGGAGGGAGGGAGGAAGGAAGGAAGGGAGGGAGGGAAGGCGCCTAGTGGCTTAGTGACCTGCTCAAGGCCACATGTCTGGTATGTGGTAGAAACAAGTTTCAGAGGTAGGCCCACTGGTCCCAGGCACCAAGTCCTACACAACCCAACCTTTATTTCATACACCCAGAGTAGTTTAGGCCCTAACAGGAAGGGCCTCAAGTGCCAGGAAACCATTCCAGCTTCATCCAGTAGGATTTTGGCAAGAAAGAACTCAGCCACACTGGTGGCTTCTGAGCTGACGAATTAAGTGCTTTACAATTAATGTAGGGTGAGAAAGAAAGCAGAATTGGAAAGATTTAAGTGGGAACCATTTACAGATGCCAATCATATTACAATAGGCCCAGTTACACACTCTTCGACCTTGCAGCTGCCCTCAGGGGTTCCTCTGCTGAGGATTCCCACCAGGTCCTCTTACATGACCCAGCACTTGGGCTCTGAGCCCCACCACCTGCCCTGGTGGGGTGATGGGGCATCAGGCCCTGCAGCTTCTTCTTAAGTGGCCCGAGGAAACCAAGTCTGAAATGGCATCAGTATACACAATAACAATGAAAGCAAAGCCTTCAGCTGAACCAAGGTTAAAAAGTTTGGACTTTATACTGCTATTCTAGTGTTTATTAACATAATCAAATCCATACAAAGTCAAATAGGGTAACCCAGGCCTAGGAGGAGCTTCCTGAGATTTGTTTTGTTTGTTTGTTTGTTTGTTTGTTTGTTTGTTTGTTTTTGGCATGGAGATTGAACCCAGAGGCGTTCCACCTCTGAGCTACACCCCCAGCCCTATTTTATTTTGAAACAGGGTCTTGCTAAATTGATGAGGGTCTTGCTAAGTTGCTGAAGGTGGCCTCAAACCTGCAATCCTCCTGTCTTGGCCTCCCAAGTACTGGGATGACAGGTGTGTACCACCACGCCTGCTCCTGAGATCTTTCAGCTCAGAGGTGTGCCCTTCAGAACAGCCAAGTTTTTGTTCTGTACACTGCCAAAGTGCACTGATAGTGCTGTGTTATTTGTTTTAAAGTAGCCTCTTAGAGCCAGGCATGGTGGCGCACGCTTGTAATCCCAGTACTTGGGAGGCTGAGACTGGAGGATCACAAGTTCGCGGCCAGCCTCAGCAACTTGTGAGGCCCTCTGCAACGTAGTGAGACCCTGTTTCAAAATAAAGAATAAAATAGGGCTGGGGGTATAGCTCGGAGGTAGAATGCCCCTGGGTTCAGTCCCCAGTACCACCAAAAGGAAGAAGAGAAGTGGGGAGGGGGGAAGACTGCTCTTAAAGCCCAGGTAGACTCTTGAGAGTGAATCCAGTCACCTGGGCACGTGAAAGGATGGAGGAGGGGGACTAAGGAAGAACAGCAAGTCTCTTTCCTCTTGTCCTTCCAAACCCATAATGACTTAGGTCAGCGGGCTTTAATGTTCTTATAGGTAGGACAGGACTCAAAGCCACTCCAAGACTGACTTAGTGCTAATAGAGCACACCTTTCTTCAGAGTTGACTCAGCCTATTCGAAACCCTGGTCTCAGTTAATAGACCCTGGAATGCGTCCCTGGTGCTCACACCCCCTGAATGGAGGGCTGGCAGGGGCCCCTCAGACTGTTGCTCCGTGCACTGTGTATCAGGATCAGCCTTTCCAGCATTGCACCTCAAAAGCGCCCATGAGTTGAGGCAAATGCCAAGGAGTTCTCGTCTTCCTCTTCACCTAGTTTTCCTCCTCTGCTTCTCCTCGCCTTCCTCCCCTTCCTTCTTTTGTCCCAGTCTCTGCTAATCTTTACCAAAAATAAAGACAACTCTTGGATGTGAAATGAGGACTTATGGTGCACCTGTTTATCTTTTTTTTTTTTTGGCGGTACCAGCGATTGAACCCAGGGGCATTCTACCTCTGGGCTACACCCCCAGCCCTATTTTTTATTCTTTATTTTGAAACAGGGTCTCACTAAGTTGCAGAGGGCCTCACTAAGTAGCTGAGGCTGGCTGTGAACCCGGATCCTCCTGTCTCAGCCTCCCGAGTATTGGGATTACAAGCGTGTGCCACCACGCCCAGCTTCCTGTTTATCTTTTGGCCACGTCTACAGTTATGATGAGTCATAATGTTATATTCGTGCATTTTTTAAAATCTTGATTAATACACCCATGTTCACTGCAACACTACTTGCAATAGACAAAAGGTGGAAATAACCCAAATATCCATGGACGAATGAATGTCTAAACAAAATGTGGTACTAACATGCAAAGAAATATTATTCAGTCTAAAAAAGGAGTGAAATTCTGACATATGCTACAACATGGATGAACCTTCAAGACATTGTGCTAAATGAAATAAGCCAGGCACAAAAGGACAGACTGGGTATGATTCTACCTACAGGAGGTACCTGGAGTAGTCAAGTTTGTAGAGATAGGAAGTGGAACAGTGGTTGCCAGGGGCTGTGGAGAAAGAGGAAATGGGAGTTATTGTTGAGTGGGCATGGAACTTCGGTTTGGAATGAGGAAAAGTTTAGAGATGGACAGTGGTGACAGTTGTATAATAATACGAATGTATCTAATGCCACTGAATTGTACACTTAAAATTATTAAAATGAAGCCGGGCATGGTGTCGCATGCCTGTAATCCCAGTACTTGGGAGGCTGAGGCAGGAGGATCACAGGTTCGAGGACAGTCTCAGTAAGTAGTGAGACATTCATCAACCTAGTGAGAACCTGTTTCCAAATAAAAATTTTAAAAAATAGGGCTGAGGTGTAGCTCGGAGGTAGAATGCCCCTGGGTTCAATCCCCAGTGCCACTAAAAAAAAAATTATTAAAACGTTAACTTTTATCTTACGTATATTTTACCACAATTTTAAAAATCAATATTATGTAAATATAAAAAATTCATGGATGCTGGCATCCCTTTTGGTGTTGACGGACTTGGTGTTTAAGAAGTAAAACTGGTTTACTTGCTTTTGTAATTGTGGGTAGATAGGAAATAGGGACCCCCTTAACTAAGGAGCCTGTCTGCCTGTCTTTTTTCTCTCTTCTTTTTTCTTTTTATGTTCTGTGCTTTTTTTTTTTTTTTGGCGGTACTGGGGATTGACCCTAGGAGTGCTCTACATCCCCCACCCTATTTAGTTAGTCAGTTATTCTACTTTGAGATAGATCTTACTAAGTTGCCCATGCTGGCCTGGAACCTGCAATCCTCCTGCCTCAGCCTCCCGAGTTGCACAGGCACATGACACCAGGCCCAGCAATGCTCCCATCTTGTGGTCCAGCAGCCACTCTTCCTATAACGTCTTTGTTCCTAAAGGAATTCCATTAAAGTGGAATCCATGTTAAAGTGGAAAGCTCCATGGGCTGTGAGTCAGGAGCCTGAGTTCTAGTTTGGGTTCTGTCTGGATCGAGACTCCCTCTTCACCTTGGATTGGAGTCTCTCCCCTCACTTTGCTGGGCCTCCACTTCTTCACCCCTAGAGATTCGAGGCTTGGACTCCACACGCACAGAGGGCCCAGCCCATTCTACAGTGACTGTTGGCTGTGGAGGGCGGTCACCTGTCACAGCTGATGCAGCCCCTGGGTTAGCAGTTCCCCTTCTTGCTTCTGCTAGTTTACTTGTAGATACTCAGTAGAGATGTTGAGAGCAGCCATCCCAGCTTCCAGACACCTTCATAGAGGAATTGGGGCCAGCAGAGCATTGTGCAGGCTTGGAATGGGTCTGGGAGCTCAGGATTTTCAGTCCTGCTCATTGGTTTCTACACTGACTTAGAAGGAGTTCTGAATGCAAAAGAACAGGTCATGTTACCTATTTAGATCTCTTGCACTCTGTCTTTTCTCCCTAGCTTGGATCTGACCTCACTTAGAAAAATATATAGCACAGAGCCTGGGGGATGATGGTAACAAAGATATAAGAAAGACAGGAAACATGGATGAGTTTGGTTGTACTCATGTTGAGTTTGCAGAGAGAGCCGGATAGCCTAGTAGCGGGCCCCACTATGTAGCTGGAGAGCTAGACGGTTATGAAAGGTGATTGTCCTCTGAATTGGAAGGCTGATTAGATGCCAACTTAAAAAATTAATAAGCTGGATGTGATGGCACACGCCTATGTCCCAGCGCTTGGGAGGCTGTGACAGGAGGATCATAGGTTCGAGGACAGCCTCAAGCAACTTAATGAGACCCTGTTTCAAAATAAAAAGTAAAAAGGGCTGGGATTGTAGCTCAGCAGTAGAACATCCCTGGGTTCAATTCTCATTACCACACACAGTACTACTACTACTACTACTACTAATAATAATAATAATAATAATGGGTGAAAAAAAGTGATTGGAAAGCCAGAAGAGTACCCCAGGCTATTCCATCATCAATGCAGTTGGAAAGATAACCGTAACAATCAGCCAAGAGTAGAGGGCCGAGACCAAGAGCTGGTCTCTGAGCTTATAGGAGCCTCTTCTTGGGTGTTTAGAAGCTGAACCTTTCTGCCAATAACGGTATCAATGACAACACAACACAGCCAGGAGAGAAATGAGAGTTCAGCATCTCAGCCATGTTCCTCTCTGTAGGAGAGCCGGCTGCCTTCTAGGGCCCCGGGAACTTCTGCTGCTTGGACCTCAGTCCAAAGGGACCATTTTTCTGGCCTAAGTCATGCTGTGCTTCTCTTCTGGGCTTATGAAAACTGTTCCTCAGAGACCAGTGTTATCTGAGCTCCCAAGTGGGCCTCTTCCTCTTTCTAGAGTTTGCTTTTAACACATGTGTTTGGTATCCAACTTCAAATCTTGTTCAAATTAAAATGACAGTTAGCTGAGTGTCCTGACAGTCCTGCAGTGAGAGGATAAAAATCTGGGGGCTTAGAGGGCTTTAGACATCTCTTCTCATGACCGAGAGGCTGCTCCGTGTTCCCAGCACAAGAGAAGTTTCCATGCGGCATGTCCTGTTTCTCACCCCAAGCAGGGGGAGCCGGAGGACAGGTTGCAGCAATGAGGCTTGGGGTTCACTCATAACACAGGGCAGTAGAAAGAAGTGGGGTTGGCCTGCTTCACAATCAATTGTGAAGGACCTTTAAATGTCAAGCAAAAAGAGGTCCAGATGAATTCTGCAAAGGTGTCGTTTGTGGTACATTGCCCCTCCACCTCCCAGCCATGTAATTTGTAGTTCCCAGCTGTTAAGGACAGTGAAACCACCACCCTCTTTGTTCATTACAACATAGTTTCAGGCTTAGATCTCCACATGTGGGCTCTTTGGTCACAATCCCGGTCCTGCCTCAAATGCTGGAGCATTAGGCAGTGTTTTCACTCACTCTTTGTCTCAGTTTCCCCTTCGGAGAAAAGAGTCTACGTTATGGAGTTGTTTGGAGTCAGCAATGGTAACTAACCATGATTACTACAGTGTTTTGTTTTGTTTTTGTTTTGGGGGGTACTGGGGATTGAACCCAGGGGCATTCTACCTCTGAACTACACCCCAACCCTATTTTATTTTATATTTAGAAACAGGGACCCTCTAAGTTGCAGAGGGCCTCACTAAGTTGCTGAGGCTGGCGGCTAACCTGCGATCCTCCTGTCTCAGCCTCCCAAGTACTGGGATTACAGGCATGTGCCACCACACCCAGCTACAGTTTTTAATATTATACAGAATTGCCAAGGACTTAATGTTAATTTTAATTATGTAAATGAATTATTTACAAATGAGCGTTCATTCGTATAACTAATATACCAGTTACCACTCTCCTCCACTGCTTCTTCTCAGTTGCTTTTTTTGGGGGGTTGGGGGGGTACTAGGGATTAAATCCTGAAACATTCTACTGCCTAGCTACACCCCAGCCCTGTTTTCCATCTTGAAACAGGGTCTCGCTAAGTTGCTAAGGCTGGCCTCAAGCCTGTGATCCTCCAGTCTCAGTCTTCCAAGTATTGGGATTACAGGTGCAGGCTACTGCGCCTGGCTCTCAGTTACTTTAAAATGAAACAAAAACTAAGCCAGCGCAATGGCGCACACCTGTAAGCCCAATACTTCCAAGTCTCAGACAGGAGGATCGCAAGTTTTAGGCCAGCCTCAGCAACTTAGCAAGACCCTCAGCAACTTAGTGAGATCCTGTTTCAGAACAAACAAACAAAAAGCCAGGAGTGGTGGCACATGCTTGTAATCCCAGTACTTGGGAGGCTGAGACAAGAGGATCACAGGTTTGAGACCAGCCTCAGCAACTTAGCGAGACCCTGTTTCAAAATAAAAAATAAATAAAATCGGGCTGGAGGTGTAGCTTGGAGGTAGAATGCCCCTGGGTTCAATCCCCAGGACCAAAAAAAAAAAAA
>PVJS01043076.1:0-17221 GCA_004027185.1 Glis glis
CCCTATTTTTTATACTTTATTTTGAAACCGGGTCTCACGAAGTTGCGGAGGGCCTCACTAAGAAGCTGAGGCTGGCTGCGAACCCGGATCCTCCAGTCTCCGCCTCCCAAGTACTGGGATTACAAGCGTGCACCACCACGCCCGGCTTTATTCGTAATTTTTAACCAAAACATTGTAGAGATGATTAATCACAGGATCCAGTACATAAATCATAGGGTAGAATAAAGGATAAACAACAAGATAGTCAGGATGATTCAGGGAAAGACAGTAAGACAATCACAGCTGAGTCAGGGAACAAAAGGATCAACAATATTGAGAAAGAGAAATGGTCAGGGTCCCTTCTTATTGGTCAGGGTCTCAGCTTATTGGTCCCATTCATCCTTGGAAACTTGCTTGCCTGCAGTCTCCACCTGAGTGGGCAGTTTGTGGTAAGAAGGCCTTTAACATCTTTTGCCAAGATGAGTAATACTACAATAATACTGCTGCCTGTGCTTTGTGGGTAAATGGAGCCGGCCTGTAGGAAACACTGCTGGCAGTGGAACTTCTGGGGGAAGGGTAAGAGAAATGGTAGTTTTCTAACTTTAAAGCCACACCTTCCAGCCTTCCCTATATAAACTGTGACAAGGCCTGGTGTCCGGCACCCTCACCTAGTGTCCCCTCATGTTCCTTGTCTTCGATGATAACTTGCTAAGGGGAAAATCCTCTCTCATTATAATTTGAATTTGCTTTTGTTTTATTGCGCCTGGGTCAGAAGCATAAACCCCAGTTATGTGAACTAATAGCTGGTCACCCCGGAGGGCTCACGGTGACAGAAGTATGTGGCACAGACACAGCTCAGGAGAAGCTTGTGAAATGCACTTGCCTTTGTATCTGCCCCCACCCCAACATGCTGATGATACAAACTGCTTCTCTAGCCGACCTTACTCAAGGTAAGAGAGGCATCGTTCCAGCGTGCAGGTCTCAAGGACTGTCCTCCACACAGAGTAAATAATGGGACTGAAATATCAGTAAAGCTCTATGCAAGCAGATTAGGTGCTGTCAACAGTAAATGCCCAACATATCCACAATGCAGGGACTTAAGTAGATAGAGGTATTAACTGTCATTACACTTGAAGGAAGCCCCAAATCTTGTACTCCCAGCATATGCCTTAAAACCCCATTCTTCCAAAATGGCTGCCACAGTCCTAGGCATCAGATGTCGACGGAGACACCATATCCAGCAGAAGAAGAGAATTATGATTTTATGGTATCCTGTTTAAAGGAAAAATGTCCACCTCTCAAAGTGGACCCCCTCATGTATGTTACTGACCAGAACTGAATCATGCCATTATATGCCAACCCTAAGTCCATAGACCATTGGTGTGATGAATAGAAATTCCCTCATGACCTTAGATTAATCAGTTTGTGTCCAGGGCTGACAAGCTCTGCAGCAAAGGAAATTGTAGGAATAGCTATTGCTGAGGTACATGGTCATAGTGTCTAATGCAGACAGAAAATATGTTGACAGCATTCTTGGTCATAAAGCTAAGTAGCATCATGAGTAAAATGGACATATGTAGAATTTCCTGGTGGCACTTCCTTGGGCAAATTTTTTAAAAATATATTCATTTATTGGTGCATTGTAGTTAATACATTTTGATAAGTGTCAGGGTATCAGAAGCATGCATGCACACATTTCTCATTTAGCCCTCCCTCAAATCCCACCTATTCCCTCCCCCTTCCCTCCTTTCCGTGCTCAGCATAGTGATCAACTCTGATAAATTTGTGTATATACATTGGGTGCATTAGTGAGTTTCCCTCTTCCCCCTCCCATCTCCCTCAGTTAGGTCCCCTTCTTGCTCATCTAAAGTTTTCTCCTTCTTTGTCTGGGGTCCCTTCTAAGTCCCATTCTCCCTAGCTTCCACATATTAGGGAGAACATCCGACTTTTCACTCTTTGTGACTGACTAATCTAACTTAGCATAATGTTCTCCAGTTCCCTGTAAATGATGTAATTTTGTTCTTCTTTATGGCTGTGTAAAATTCCATTGTATATATCCCATAGTTTTGTAATCCATTCATCAGTTGATGGGCATCTTGGCTGGTTCCAAAGTTTGGCAATTGTGCATGAAGGATTGTGATCCTGGAAGCAGAGAGAGTGTTGACTGATACAACTTTGTATAAGGAAATTAACCATGGTTTAGTTTTTGAGGCATATATGTGATACTACTCAGAAGTATATATAATAATGGGTTAAACCACACCTTCTGAGACCAAGGGTTCCCTGAACTAAAAAGGTTTATTGAGCCCATACAGATAGGAGCAGAAAAGAACTAGGTCCTAGGGCAAGTTTCTATCAACTACCAGCAGCACAGCTAGATAGCAGTTGGAAAAATGTTTGCTGGATCTAAGAATGAAGAACATTTTTATAATAAACATGGAAACAGCATTGGCTATAGATAAAGAAAGGCAGGGAGACAGGAAGCAGGGAAAGTTTGGGGATAGAAGGTCAGTCTATAAGGAGAAATACTTATTGGTTCTGGATTGGTTACGTTAAGTAGTCCAGAAAGTTCACCAGGTAAGCAGGAGGTGGTGGCACCTGGGGGTTGGCCTCAAGCAGTTTTAAGTATAGGACAGATTTTTGTTGATTTCAGCCCATATCTGTCAACTGACAAATTTCTCCTATCTCTTCCCCCCTTTTCCCTCTCACCTTTGTAATTAAATTTAGGACATCTTAGACTTTTGTGTTTATCAAGTACAATACTCCTAACTGATTGCAACAGAATCTTCAACAAACAGAGAACACAACTCTCCTGCAGGGAGGGTGCAGTGAGCTCTGCTCATGAGCCCAGGACACAGATGTGCACATGATCACAGGCTAGACATGTTACCTGGTCGTGATTTCCCCAGAAATTAATATTACAGGGCGGTAATCACTCTTCCTCAGTTCTTGCTTCCTGAGAGAATGGTTTCAAGCAGAAAGCACAAATAGGAAATCTAACAAGTTTATTTAGGAAGTGGGGAGGGCATGGTAACAAAAGAAGGCCATGATAAAGCGTGTTACTTTCCAAGGAAAGGGTTGGGTTACGAGAATCCAGAAAGGACTGCTTCCCTAGGCAAGAAATGGCACAGGACAAAGTTATGCTCCAGAGAGAGGGTCTGGAGCTGTCCATTTCCAGAAGTGAAAAGTTGCATGGAGTCTCCATGTGGGTTTTGTTCAGCCTGGAAACCCTCCCCAGATGCATATGCATTGGGGAAGGTCACTATCTCTTTTCCCACCATAGCTTTGTGCATCTGTTTTGCCCGGTTGCAGACTTTCTTGAGGGAGTCTAATTAAAACTTTGGGTTTGGGAAGGTGGTCTCTAAAGCATCTATTGTAGCTCTTTATCTCTTCTCATGAAGCCTGGTGGAATCCTCTGCTCCATTTCTTTCCCTGCCCTGCTCATCTCTAATCTAGCTACCTAACAGATGCACAGCATCTGTTTTGGTCCCCCATGCTATTTAGCATTATTTAATTTGTAGCCAAGGAGCTCAATGGCCTGGAGATGTTACACCCCCCTTTCCAAGTTTTCCTTAAATACCCAGAGATCCAAAAGTGGGCCACTCTCCTCCCGGGCCTTTCACATGACACAGATCTTCCTGCGAGTGTTTTGTCTTCATGCCAGTAAGAAAATTGCTTTTGTCCTAGTATTTCACTCCACAATGCAAAGAGATTAATAAGCAACTTTCAAAAAAGTTGCCAGGTGCGAGATTTCCACACTTTTTTGTCAAGCTGGTGGGTTAGGATACATATTTTCAGTGTTTTAGGAAACACTTCGATTCTGATTCTTTCCAACTCACTGGCTTACTCTATCGCAACGCGTGGTAACCGGAGCCTAATGAAAGGGGAGCTTTGCTTGTGGCTCCAAGCTTTCCTCACAGGTACATTTATAAGAAAGTTTTCTGATAAAAGGCTCTAGGATTGATTTGTACAGTTCTGTTTGTTTTGAGCTCCAAATGTAAAAAAAGAAAAATTAAAAGTTTACCAAAAAAATAAAAAACATATATCCTGGGATTCAGATCCATTTTGAAATTTTGAATTAAGCCCTCTGGTCTCTTGTACCTGCTTACATATCTCCCAGTCCTCTGCAGAGGAACCAGGGAGGTGGCACGCCCCCTCCTAAAGGAGTCTGTTTATACTGCAGATACAGACCTCCCCATAGAGATGCTGGCTGTGACATCTCTGTCCACCTGTGCCAGCGCCGGTGCCTGATTTGTGTTGGTTGAACTTTTCAGACAGCTTTGACGTGACCTTCCCAAGTGTACCCTTCCCACTGTGGCCTCTTGGTGCTCTCCCTGTGTGGATGTCACATGGATGCTCCAGTGAACCCAGCTCCTACACGTTATCACTCTTCGGCAGAGATCACATGCCACTGTGCGTGTCTAACTTGTCTGGGAAAAGCAGTTAAGAGAGGCGGAGGTGGAGCTATAAAAGAGAGCAGAGAAATCACAGGACTTCGCAAGAGAAACAGCTTGCCTAAAGAGAATGCCTCTTTCTGGTTACAAAAGTCAGACGTGCTCATTGTCAAAATTGTAGAGAAATTTAAAGAAGGAGAAAGTTACCGTGATCTTACTACCTGCCTAACATTTTGGTGAATTTGTGGTAGGGAAATTTCTGGTTGTCAGCAAGAAGGTATTTTTTCCTAATCGCATAAACTTTCAAATACTCATAGGCTCTAAGTTATAGCACTTCCATGGGGGAGTTCTAAGAAGGGCAGTGTCTCTGAAACATTACTCCTTCCCCTTCTTCAGCAGACGTGTTGAATTATTCAGGTTTCTTGACTGATAGGTACCAAGGATAGAGCATTCCCCTTCCATCATTTTCAAAAAAGGCAAGTCGTACTCATTTTGGGTTTTAAGAGATTTATTCAGGAAAGGTATTTCATCAAACCCAACTCATCTATCATGAATCGCAATGGTACTGGACACAAAACACAAGTTCTCTTGATAGACGGTCAGAATAAATTACACTGATAACATCGGTTCAGCAGCAACCCCGCCCTGAACTCGGTGTCGAAGCTTCTCGTCTGCATAAGGATGCCCACTTGTTCACCAAAACACACAAAAGGGAAATGAACGTTCTTCCTAAGTAATCTGTCAATATGTTGTGTAAGTAACTGCTGCTATCGCAGTTCATCTGCCAAAGAAACCACATTCTAGTAAATATTTCACAGTGAAACAGATATAACAGAGGTAATAGAATTATGTATATTCACATAAAACTTGGAGTTGTTAGCATGTTTTCATACTATATATACAAAATAATTATGTTAAAATTGTACAGTTTAGCAACTAAATAGATTTAGCAAGTACAAATAGATAAGATCCGAAGGCTATTCATACTACTGAATTAAAATGCAATCTTCCATTGGTTATTCACGCTTATAACTTGGCTTAAAGCTCTTCTGTAAACATACCTTAGTTTTAGACTCTAACTAGTAACTAGTATCTGATCAGAATCTAAACTAGTTGAGATTCTAAAACCATTGAGACACTACTCAGTTTGAAAAGCTTGTTGTCAACACCTTCTACTATAGAAGCTAATAAGGAGCATCCGTCTATGTTAGAGTGGTTGAGAAGTGGATAGTAGAGTCAGGCTTGGTGGCCTACACCTGTCATCCCAGTACTTGAGAGGCTGAGACAGGAAGATTGCAGGTTTGAGAATAGCCTCAGCAATGTGGCGAGGTGCTCCTCAACAAAGAGAGAGAGAGAGAGAGAGAGAGAGAGAGAGAGAGAGGGCTGTTTCCAAATAAAAATAAAAATGTGGTGGCTGGGGGTGTAACTCAGAGGTAGAATCGCTCTGGGTTCAATCTCAAGCACCACACAAAAAAAATGTGGATAATGGTAGAGTTCAGTGAATGACACAAAGTGTAGTCATTTTAACCCTCTTTCAAATATATTGATTTTTTTAATGTTGTTTCTGGATAGGTCAAAGAAAGTCTGGTCAAAAATAAAATAATGTCACTCATAATTCTAATGGCCAAAGCTTTTCTGGTTTTTTTTTTTTGTTAAAGGCAACTGTTAATGTTTTTAATCTTCATTTGCAAGATTTTATAAGACACAAATGCTTTAGGCTCCAACTCGGTGGGAAGACAGAAAGGGAGAATTCAAAGACACACAAATCCCACAAACTCCCTCAACCCATTCCAGGAGCACCGGCTTCTCCCTGGAAACTGTGTTTCTCATCATATTGAGGAAAATAACATGATTGGTACCTGCAATTTCTGACACCAATCTCACATCTAATCTCTGTGGCTTTATGAATATCTACGAGGGACCTAAGCCCTAATTGAAACTGCCTCTGACTATTGATTTATTGAGCTGCTAGTACCAGGTAGTTTATGAGACCTCCATAAATATGAGTTGATGATAGTAATGGTCAGTTCCTATAATTTCTTAATGTCAGTTTATTTATTTGAACTATTTATGGCTATAAGATAAAATCTAGTTATTATCTATGCTGGGGATAGAATATTCATTTCCAAAGGATGAAAGTAAATAGAAGCATGGCGTTGGTTGAATTTTCAAGGACATAGTTCAAGAATGGAGTACTAAAATCTAAGGAGGAAAAAAAAATCACACATTGGACCAGAATCAGAGGAAACAAGAAGCAAAATGGAAAAGGAGAAGATATAAAGAGTTGAGGAATTAATGTTGGAGGCTGTGTTGAACATTCAGGGGAGGCGGCAGAGGGAAACTGAGGCATCTGTTTACCCAGTAGAGAAAGTGACCTTGGTCAGGGGCGCAGATCTCCAAGAGCATTCTGCGCACTGCTATCCAGCCTGGAACTTCGTCATGTGAACGTGGGTCACACACGTTCATTTTTGGCATGAGGGGAGGTTGATGCAAAGGGTGATGTCACAGCTGGCTTCTGTCTAGTAAAGTGTGTTTAGTTCTTTTTTACTGAACTGAACAGTTGTGAGGGGAAGTGGGCCATAGTAACCTTTTCCCTATAAATTGATCCCGAGCTCTTGATACTCGAAAGATCAGTGAACTCGGGGTCCCTCCTCTTTCTCTTTGTGGAATCACCTATCGACGTTTCTATCATTATTTGGCAGCTAGCATCTGTTCCTCTCTTGGCTCTGCTCCTGTCCTTCCCACACCCTCGTGCAGTCTGCAACAGAGTGTGGCACTAGAGTTAAACATATCAGTGCAAGTATTAGATTCCTTATCGGTGTAAAAAGGATTTTATGAAGAATTCCCACTGCATTTTCTGAGCATGGAACTCACATTCCTCCTTGATGTGCCCCCGACAGCCCCTTGTCTTCATCTCCTAGGTTCTTCTGGTACACCTTTAGCATCACTCAGAATCCTCTTTGCCAAGACCCAGGACTTGGGTCACTTAGCCTCCTCCCAAAAGGCAGTAAGCTTTCCCACTACGGACAGGGGGTGCCATTTCCTCTTCTTGCCTACTGAATCTTCCTGATTCTTCAACACTTCCTTTCAATCTCCTTCATTCAGAGTATTCTTGACTTCTTTGCAAACTAAAACCAAAGGACTTTGTGTAGCCACCACACAGCCAAGGTTATGTTACAAGTAGCAATATATCCCACAGTGGACTACGTACCTTTGGATTCATCTTTAAATATTTACTAATACCTGACTTACTAAAACAAGGAAAAGAAAGGTCTCTACTCCACAATAAAAACAAGGACATATTTCAAGAATGGAGTACTAAGAAAAACAAGAGCAATTCATCTATTTTTATTGCTAGTCTCAGATTAATTACATTTCTGAGTCTGCTTTGTATCTGTGTGGTCTACACAAGCATATTTTCCCCCATATATATATATATATATATATATATATATATATATATATATACAATTAATATAAATAAAACAGCAAAACAGAAGACCAGGTTGTGATTTGTAAAAATAAGTGACTGGACTTTTGAACTTTTACTACCATTTTCTCACTCTACTGATAAATTGTCTATGAGAATTCATATTAATTTAAGTCAAGAAATGTGCTAGTGAAAGCCATATAGTTAATCTTATTCATTTATTTGTTGTTTTGTTTTTAATATATTGGGAGGACTGAGGAACTAAAGAATGAGTTCTATGATTGTATACCCCACAGTTCTAGTGAAATAATATTTTTTCTTCCAATATATTTATTATTTTCCTTAAAACTGTAGAATCTGGCTTAAGCTAAAGCAACTATATTTTCTTTTATTACAATAAACACCTTTAATTACCTTCCCTCAAACTACTTTGTTGTAACACACAATGTGTTTGTCTCCTGAGGTGAGCGTGAAAAAGAAACCCAGCATGACTGAATGGTACCATAATTAAAGGAAAACTGAAAGGTCAAATACTAGGATGGGGTACACCTCAGGCAGTATCTGAGAACAGGGGCCACCCACCACTCTTCACTGAGACCGTCAATCATTAACTTGGTTATTGAATCATTTCTTTCTTCTTGTCGACCTTGTGCCCACATTAAGCAGGGATGCATCACATTTCAATTAACACTTGTTTTATTCCTCCGCCTTGTGTAGAATGTTGAGTGAATTTCTAACAATAAAACCAGAAAGAAAAGTAATGGTAATATGGCTGGATGAGCAGTTTCAGAATTAGGGTTAGGTGACTTTTTTTTTTAACTGAGTCTCCCACATGTCAACTCCATGAAATTTATCAGACACACATGAAGCACCTGTTGGCTCAGGTGAGTCAGCTAGGTATTAGAAACACCAAAGGACAGTAAGACGTGCTCTCTATCCTAAGGGGCATATGGTTTAGAAGGAAGACACAGTCTTGTAATCAAGTAAGTGAAGTGAAAGGTGAGCTGCTGCTCTGTGCTGAAAGTGGGTCTGGGCCTCCCAGAGGAGTGTGTGCTCAGTCTGTGTGAGTGGAGAGGCACCAGAGACGACTTTCAGACCCCCTGATGCCAAGGGCTGAAAAATGAGAGATGTATTAGTTAGCTTTTTTAGTCATTGTGACCAAAATACCTGACAAGAACAACTTAGAGGAGGAAAGGTTTATTTGGCTCATGGTTTCAGAGGTCTAGTCCATGGTCCGCTGGCTCCTGTGAGCATGTTTCATGTTCTTTCCACTTGTACTGTCTTGCAATGTCCTTTTAGTATTTTTTTTTTTTGCCCATGGAGCATTTTAGTCTTTTTTTATGAACTCCGCTAATGGCTACCTGCTGCTCTCGTCTCCCCAGCTTGAGCCCCTAGGTCTACAGTCTATCAGCCTCACTGTCCGCCAGATCACCAGTGTTAGGGAAATGATAATGGAAATAGACCTCTTAACGTCTGATTGCTAGGAATAGCTTCTTCATGCTTCAAATCTGAGTGTAAAACAGACTCCCCAGAAATGTGGCACCATGACCCTGCCCAGAAAACACCACTGATAACCTGTAGGTGGCAACAGCTTGAGACTATTGTGCTCAGTCACCTGCTTGGGTTTCCCTTACAGCCATCCATGTCCCTCATCAGCAACACCACACAGCACTGCCTTTGTGACTTTTTAATGCTAGAAAGCTGAGACAAGTCCTTCTAAATTAAATCTCAGCTCCATAGTTCTTTGAAATTACCCATTCTCAATATTCTGATCTTTTCCCTACCCAAAAGCAAAGAGACAAACATCTGTTGAGTAATGCATGAAATACATCGTAAACTTGGGAACAATCAACATTAACCATGTTCAGTAGAGAGGGATGCACTGTGACTAAGTTTTACTGAATTTTAATGGCATCATTTTTAGCCCAGAAAGCATGCTCATGTGTGCCGGAGTGATTAATGATAGAGCTTATGCAGCTCATTGGTCATACTTAAATTAGTTTAAATATTCATCTGTTGTTCTGTTATGATGAATCTCTGTGTTTCTTCTTGTTTCTATTTCCCCTGGGTGCTTCCTCTCGTCTAGTCAGAAGATGTTTGCCTGAATTTGGGAAGAAATGCCAATGATGTGCTAGGTAACATTAGATCCGGGCTGCCCAAGATTAGGGAAGATGAGACAGTAAAGACTTCGTGTCACACTGTGAAATGCACACGCAAGTGCACTGTCTTTCTGGGTGGATGCAGTAAGTGCCAGATCAGGGTCTAGATTTCTGATTTGTGGCCAACAAAGCCACTGGATGAGGTCAGAAGTGGTGTGCTGTCTGGAGGACTTCCTTTAAAATCCATACATCTGTCTTTTCATACCACCCCCCTGTAGGTAGTCTCTCTTCTATGTGCATTTGTAATTTAAAATTTTAGTTGGAAATTCTAGGAATTCTGCCTTCTGAAATTTTATGAATTTTCTTCCCTTACAAGAAATTCCTGAAACCTGGAAATTGTATTTTAAGTGAAGAAAAGAAAGACTGTAAGAGTAACTTAATGAAGACTTTTATAACAGAGTTCTAAGATCTTACAAATTCAATAAAATGATGCCTGCCCTGGACATTAGCCTGACAATACACTATCTAGATGTAGAGAATGTTCATTTGTAAGCCGAAGCTCTGGGAGTACAATTTCCAAATAGTGTACTGTATACTGGAACCATAGTGTCTACAAATTTTCCTGTTTTAAGGGCTGCCCTCTCCATTAATATCTGAATGGAGAGCAACAGTTCTCCATGGCTCCTTACTGTAGGAAATCCAACTTGGTTCCCAACATTATCTGTGATCCTCCAGAGTGTTGGGAAAGGACACATGTGTCCTTAGAGCTCAACTTTTTTCCCCACTACCAACATTTTAACAGTCACTATTTATGTTAGTCAGTTTTTCATCTCTGTGACCAAAATACCAGACAGGAACAACATAGAGGATGAAAGATTTATTTTGGCTCCTGGTTTTAGAGGTGTAGTCAATGGATGGCTGGCTCCAAGGCAGAAATATCATGGTGGCAGGGCATGGTGGAGGAAAGTTACTCAACTCATGGCAGCCAGGAAGCAGATAGAGGAAAGGGGCAAGGAGAAGATAAATCCTTCTATGGCATGCCCACAGTGACCTACTTCCTCCAACCATGCCCCATCTTCCAATAGTTACCCTCTAGTATTCCATTCAAGTTATTAATCCATTAGATGGATTAACCCACTGATGAGGTCAGAGCCCTTGTGGTGCAATCATTTCCTGAAAACCCCACCTATGAGCACTGCTACATTAGGGACCAAGCCTTCAACACATGAGCCTTTGGAAGGATGGTCCAGATCAAAACCATAGCACTGTTGAATGTGTTATTACCATGCCTCTGATGGTTAGTGATTATCTACATTATTTGGCCCCAAACATAGTGGCTATAACCCAACTAATGTAATTAGATGATAACATGTTACAAGTTTTTACTGAAGTTGAGAATCATTAAATAATATATGGAGATTATTAATTTTATCATCCACCAAGGTACAGGAAGTCCCTCATAAGCACCCATTCTCTTTCCTTGGGCCACACGATTAGCCCTGCTCTGGGACTCATCCTCCTGCCTTCTCTTTTCCCTGCCTTCCAAGGACTCAATTATGTGTCTTTGAAGCAGCCAGAAGGGAAAGCAAATATTTCCTGTTCCTGTATTACTGAAAACAATCCAGGGTCCCCCTTGCAACCTCTCCTCTTTCTAGACAATTTATTCTCTGCTACCTGTTTTTCACTTACTTACTTGCCGTTCTCTGCAGTAACCTGCAGGTTATAATTGAATTGTGAGTAACCTCACCTCCAAATCCATTCTACCTCATTTCAATGCTAATGAATGAGGGTTTGTAATTATCCATAATGAGAGAAAACAGCAGCATCCTTTCCATAAAGGAATGTCTGAAAGCAAATATTTTTGGAAATTATATTAAAATGCCAAGGTGGCTAGATGACAGGTGCTCATGTGTCCTGAGCCTTGCTAGCATGTTATTATGTGACAGTTTCCTGAGAGTTACCACACTGTATCGTCTGCTCCAACAAATAATGCAGAGGACTTTCTGACCTGGGAAGAAGAAGGAAGGTAGCCAGGTGTGGTCATGCACACCTGTAATCCCAGTACTTGGGAGACTGAGACAAGAGGATCACAGGTTCGAGGCAACCTCAGCCACTTAGTGAGACCCTCAGCAGCTTAGCAAGATCATAGTTCAAAATAAAAAATAAAAGGTAGCTTGGATGTGGAATATCTCTGGGTTCAATCCCAAGTACTGCAAAAACAAGCAAAGAAGGAGGTGGAGGATAAGGAGGAGGAGGAGGAGGAGGAGGAGGAGGAGGAGGAGAGAGCAGAGTTATGAGCCCATAATTCTTAGGACAGAGCTGGAACATGTCTACCACTGCCCTCAGGAAATGGTGACTTACCTCAAAAAGTAGAAGAAATGTGTATTTCTTTCATATGATTTCTCTGTGTAGAAAGGCCATTGAATGTGTCCTGTGTGAGGAGAATAAAGTGGGGCACAGCTTGAGTCTCGTAATGAGCACTGGATTTGAAGTGAAGAGAGTAAATAGGCTTCTCATCTGGTCCTGACAGTCTTCACGCCTTGGGATAGTTATTTACATTCTCTGGGCTTTTGATTCTTCATGCATTAAATTTGAAGTTCAGACTAGAGACCCTGCCACCTCTTAAACAGCTCAAAAACTCTGTGAGACTCATATTTGCTACCACTACATTCTGATAGAAGTTAGGACTACCGGCTAGCAGGGTTTCACAAAACCTCCTGTTGTCAAAACCAAATCCTCCGTTAACTATTGGAAATCCTTCCTTTCCCACAGCATCAATATCAAAGTGCATCCTCCAACAAGAGGCAATATCCACTGCTTCTTGAACTTTCTCACAATCCAGTAGAGGATTTGATGCAAAACCAAGAGTGTAGGCTAAGAGATCTCACGTTAACCCTAATCCCTTGCCCCCCACACCCAGGTTCTCACATGACTATGTATGAAAAGCAAGAGGTTTTGGATTTCATTGAGCCCCACTATGAATTAATTAAAGCATGAGGTGCATGGTCCATAAAACAGCCCAAGTTAGCATTTCTCTCTGAAAGATCTTTCTCCAAAAACTTATCCAGGCTAATATCTAATTTGTTCCACATTATGAGGTGTATATATGAAGACTGTCATGGTAACTAGGTGAAAAGATTAGCTAATAGAACCTGTGTAGCACGTTTAGGCTTTTCTTACAATCTGGAATTTTTTAATCTTCTTCCTCTCAAATCTGGTCCACCAAAGTATTTTGGTAGTCTGCCAATCAAGAAGAGGTTTTGTTCTTATTTTTGTGAGGTAGGCATCCAGTTTGAACAATGATTCTGGATTTATGGAATGTTACAACTGGAAGAGTTTATAGGAGTTATTCAGTCCCTTATTTTTCTACTTGTCAAATAAAAATATTACCAGGGAACTTCTTAAAAATATAGATTCCTAGTCTTCACTCCAACTTTTGAGTCAAAATCTCTTCGGAGACAAAAGAAGAAAACCTGTACTTTAATAAGCATCCCAATCCAATCATGTCATCAAGCAAGTTGGAGAAAGACTAGTCTAATTCTATGATTTCCTTTTGTGAATAAAGATATTCATTTTGGTTAGGCATGCCACAGACGAACAAAGAAGAAAGGAATTTCATAGCCATGTCGGGATTAATGCCTAACTAAATTGGTTGATACGTATCAATTATAAAACAGAAATTGAAAGCTATTCCTGAGGCTGAAACATTCCACTGGGGCCTCTCATCTTCCAAAACACTGTGTGTGTGTGTGTGTGTGTGTGTTTACTGGGGATTGAATCCAGGGGCATTCTACCTCCAAGCAACACCCTAGGTTGCTGAGGTTCTCTCTAAGTTGCTAAGGCTGGCTCAAATCTGCGACCATCCTGTCTCACCTTCCCAAATACTGGGATTACTGGGTGAGCCACCATGCCCAGCTTCAAAAACTCTTGATTTTGCTGAGCCTAAAATGTCAGGAGTCACTTTGCATACCTTTCCAACCTCAGTAATAGTCTTTTGACAGTGTCCAGGCATCGCAAACCATTTTAAGAATGTACGGGATTCCTTCACACTTAGGAACATTCTCCCAACCTCACAATGTGAAATCATCTGCAGATCTTCACCAAAATGAGTACCCACCCCAACTAAAGCTTTCATAGCTTCAAAAATGTAATGTAATTGTACTCTATTCTTTTCACACAGTCAAGATCAGAGTTGTAAAATTACTTTGACTAAGGCAGTATATTCCTTAAAAACAAAGTTCACCAATTTATAATTATTAAAATATCACAGGAATAAATTAATATAATTATTAAAATATAATTATTAAAACTCATGGAATACAGGGACTGATTCATGCTGCCCCAGGGAAGACAAGATCTAACTAATCCCAACAGAGTGCTGTTTAGAGGAGGGAGGGCGCACAACCACAGTCACCACTGGGTTACATCTAGTGTTCCATGTGCTTTGGTCACTTGCAGATTTCCGGGCTATGGAGAATGTCGGTTTAATCCAGGCTTTCTGAACGAATGCCTTGTTATAGTTTGGATATAGACTGTCCCCCTGAAGACCTCATGTGTTTACATTCAGAGGTGATATTATTGGAACATGAAGGTTCTAATCTCATCAGTGGATGAATCCACTGTAGTGGATCTATTGGGTGGTAACATAGGCAGGGAGAGTGTGACTGGAGGGGGTGGTTCACTGGGGAAGTAGCCCTGGCAACTACACATATGTCCATGGGTCCCCTTCTCACTAGATCCCTCTGCTTCTTCATGATGTGAGAGCAGAGCCCTTGCACTCTTCTCTCTCTCTGCTTCTCTCCACCATGCCCTGAGCAAATAAATCTTTCTTCCTCTAAGTTGTAGTCATAAGGTTTTCTGGGTCACAGCAGAGAAAATGCTGACTGAAATATGCCTCATATCTACCTAATCACTCCTTGGATAGGGTATTGGTGGTCCAGAATCAGGCTTAACTTTCATTTCATACCTGAAGATAAACAGGACCAATCCTGTGCGACCCATGGTCAGGTTTAACCCTGTAGACCGGCAAGGCTTCAGGAAAGAAAGTTTCTGAAAAGAAAACCATCTCCCCAGATCATTCCTCAGTCAGAAGCTGTGAAGCTCTTGACAGTTCCCTATTCCTGAATAAAAAAGTACCTTTGGTTTTAAATTCTAGGGAAGGGGAATCACAGTAGTATGACCATTGAGAAAAACAGACATGTTTGCATTCATATTTCCCCAAATATAATCTCAACCATATTTTTCACATGTTTTGCAGTTTTTGTTATTAAAATTTCATTTTTTCCAGGCAGCCACTGAGAAGGATTGTGTTCTGCCAGGAAGGTTCAGGTCTCCTTTTGGGCAACACACATAAGCCTTTTAGGAGATGTTGATTCTAGCGGGATTTTGTCATTCCATCTACTGCTTTTGTAAATCTTCCCTCTTGATTATTCTAGTCAGGTAGTGGTGAGCTCAGCATACACCTGTGCAACTCCAAAGTTCTATGCTTAATGTCAGTTATAAATTTCACCAAGTAGCTAGGAAAGCAACTATAAATAAAAATATTCTAATTAGTTTTAGAGGCATTACACTATGGAAAATGTGGGATTTTTTTCTTTTGCAGAGTTTGCTAATTGCCCCCAACAATAGGTATGGATCTTCCTGGTTAAACTTGCAAAAAATATATGAGTTTGACTTCCAGCTGGGACATTTGAGAGAAATGAAGAAAGTTGCGGAACATTTTTAGTGTTGTGAACAGCCAAAAGGGAACAGTTATGCATGTGCTGAAGAAAATAGAGACTGATATTCTCTCTAAAGACACTCTCTCTAAACACTTTGGGGTTGATGGCAGTACTATTCCCACTCTTCAATTTGATGCTTTCCATGAAAGTCAGTATAGCATCTATGCTATAGTTTAATTATGCTTTTAAACCTGCAAAGGTAATGCCCTGATTTGACTCCAGTCTCAGGGACTATATGGCCATGTTTTATTTTACCAAGTATAAATTTGCAAAAAAAAAAATTTGCATAGCTAGTGCTATGAAGAACATCCAACTGTTTGATGGTAAAAGTTGAGTTGTTCTCTTGACCAAAACTGAAAATAAGACCAACTATCTGCAAATAACCCCCAAAAAATGTTGTTTACATTTGTCAGAATTATGGTAGGGAGGAAGGGGATGAAATTCTAAGTGTTTTAATTTATTTTCATAGCCTAGAAATGATGTCTTGTTAATAGCATGATATGTTTAGACTGGAGATGCTCAGAAGACAGACACCCCAGGAATGGCCTGTGTCTAACTCCTAACCACTCCTATGCCAATAAATTTCACCTTCCACATTCTAGTTCAGGACTTCATACGTGTCTATTGTTTTCCAGTTGCAGGAGTCCAATTAGCAAGTCCTGCTTGTCCTTCTGGAGTTTTTCTTAATCCTCTTTCCACCTCTCTAATTTGAATTATTCTGTGTCATCAACAAAGATTTGACAGTTGGGCCTCAGTGAAATCAGAAACTGGAGTTGCAATTAGAGTTTCTAAATCATTGTGCACACTGTATTGTTGCACAGGGAAAATACTAGAATCTAATTAAAAGAAAGGGGAATTGTTAATGTGCTTAATATGTCATTATTTTTCTTTGAAAATACAGAGTTAAAGAAAAGTTTGATTATCTTGAATAGTTACAGTTGTCTACCAGTAGGGACCACTGAATATAAATGATGCAGAAATTGGATGTCAAGGAATACTATATGCTTGAAGAAAGTATTATTTCAGTGAGAATTAGATTAGGAATTCCCAAGTTTTTTTAATATCTTTAGTTTTCCTGGCTGTTTGTCTATTCTTTTGTTTGTAGAGTTATAAAAAAGATGATTACTTTGGTAATAGTTTTCCTTGTCCAACTCTTTTTTTCACACATAATAAAGCTTATTCTTAGAGTTTAATGTGAAATATACAGTATATTTTTATTCATAGGAAGTTTCAAAACAAAATAATAAATAATTAAATAGTTCAGGGCTACAACATGTGGTCAAGTATAAAGAAAGTCAAAATAATCATAAACCCCAAATCCACTCAGAGGAGACAGTATAAAAGAAAAGGTGTTTTCTAGTTTCGATCCCTTTGGTATGATACCCAGTAGTGGAATAGCCGGATCATATGGTGGATCCATTCCCAGATTTCTGAGGAATCTCCACACTGATCTCCAGAGTGGTTGAACTAGTTTGCAATCCCACCAACAGTGAAGAAGAGTCCCAATTTCCCCACATCCTCGCCAACATTTGTTGTTGTTTGATTTCTTAATGCTTGCCATTCTAATTGGGGTCAGATGAAATCTTAGAGTAGTTTTGA
>PVJS01043077.1:0-17222 GCA_004027185.1 Glis glis
ACCGGGGATTGAACCCAGGGGCATTCTACCTCCGAGCTATACCCCCGGCCCTATTTTTTATTCTTTATTTTGAAACCGGGTCTCACGAAGTTGCGGAGGGCCTCACTAAGTAGCTGAGGCTGGCTGCGAACCTGGATCCTCCGGTCTCCGCCTCCCAAGTACTGGGATTACAAGCGTGCGCCACCACGCCCGGCCCAAAAGGATCTTTCTAGAGAGGAGACAGCCCTGCGCTAAGCACAGATAGCTGCGGCCTATTCTTTCTGAGGGCTCCATCTTGTTATCTGCTGGCAGTTATTCTTCCAAAGATCTGGCTCTCTCTGGAAAATTCTACCTGGCCGTGCAGAGGCACATACACAGTGAAGAGGTCACAGCCCTGTCAAGAGGGAGCGGGGAAGGCCTAACCGGGAGGGGAGCGGAGGAGGGACCCGGGAGCCCGGCCCGGCGAGGGGTGGCTGCCATACCTCCTCAGAGAAGGTCTGCAGCTGGTCCTTGGAGTAGACGTACTGCCAGACGCGCTCCATGTCGTTCCAGTCTCGCACCACGCCGTGCTCCATGGGGTAGCGGATGGCCAGCAGCCCCCGGTGCTCCTGCGGGAGGCAGGCGGAAAGGCCGGATGTGCCAGCCGCCCCCGTCCTCTGCCTTGAATAGCGCCCCCCTGCCCACCGGCTGTCCCCTGCTTTGTGTGTGGGGGTTTGGAACCAGGAACGGCTCGTCTGTCCAACAGCATCTTGGGCTCTCAGGGCTCAGCTAGCTCCGACTGGCTGGAGACCAGAGAAAATGGCGCTGTGCCCCATCCCCGGAGTGTGCTTCTGGGGCCTCCCTGCACTTGCTGCCCACGCGCTTCCCCTTTCTCTCTGCACTCCGCGGCGCCCATTCCTGCCAGTTCTGCCCCCGCCTGTGGTCACCTCACCCACTGCTGCTCCAGAGCCTCCCATCCCAGGCCTGAGCCAGCCCCAGTGCCATGTCCCCTGCTCTGTGACATCCTCCCTCACCCCCCACGGAAGCTCCGACGGGCCTCCTCCCCTGGGAGCCCCGCGCTGCCCCTCCAGCTCGGCCTCTCCTTTGAGGGGCCACGTTCTTGCCCCCAGCAGGCCACCGTCTTCCCCAGGTGCCGCGATGGCGCTTGCCCAGGCTGGGCTCGCTCTTCTCCCCACACTGGCTCCTCTGGGTCTGACCTGGCTGTGCAGTCCCTCGTGGGGCGCCCCGGCTAGGGAGCAAGAGGCAGCTCCCACGGCCTCTTGCTGAGAGAGTCTTTTAAATCATCTTTTTAGTCAGTCCTTTCCCCTGTCGTTTCCAAAGAGCTTCTAAAGACAGGGTCTGAGGAGGTCTAACCACGCACTCCAGAACGGGGGCTGTCACCCCGTGGCTCAGAGGGGAGGTGCACACATGGCGTGTCACAGTTGGGGTGCGGAGGAACCCTGGGGACACCAAGAGAGGGCCCCAGAACAGCTCCCCCTGACTACAGCCAGTGTTCCCGTGACCGAGGACCCCAAGTCCAGGGGCAGGCCCACAGTGTCACCTCTGCCTTTGGTCCGATGAAGAGGTCCCCCTCCAGGGCTCCAGCCATCACCCGCATGTGCTTCGGCCTCCCGACACTGTGGGGACACAGAGAATGAGTGAGGCGGGCAGGCAGCACCGAGGCACCTGAGCGTGACTGCCCTCCAAGGTACCAGGATGTGGCCAGAGAGCGAAGGCCGGAACCCAGGCCCACGAGAAGCGGGGCTGTGGAGCGGCCTGGGCGGTGCCAGCAGCTCCGGGGACCGGGTCCCCTCCCCGGGAGAGCCGAGTGTCTGGCCCTGCCCTGGCAGAGGTCAGCCCTCTGCAGCCACAGTGACTCAGCCCACTCTGTCTTCAGGGGGCAGGGCTGTCGTCACCACCCCGAGGGAAGAGGGTTCCAGGAGGCGGGTGGTAGCTCCCACGTGTACCCCTTACCCATTCCGTCGATGCCACCCCTTCCCACAGCCAGAGCTTCCAGAACATCGGTGCAGCTCCTGGATACTATGATCGGATGAACTACTGTTCCAAAGTGTGTCCAAAGCTCCCACACATCCACAGGAACCTTTCATTACACCCCCACGCACCCTCAGGTTGCCCCATGCTGACACTGTCCCCAGTACAGCCAGCTGCTGGGGGGGGGGGCTTAGGATCTTGCTTGGCCACTAATCCCAAAGCCTTCAGGATTAGAGAAGAGGCGCTGCTGCGGGAGACCCCCGATGGGCTAGAGGGACCGAAGAGGCACCCTGGGCTCTCTTGCGGGTGGCACCCCTCTTGTGTCCCTGCTGCCATCAGTACCACATGGGGAGAAGACCCCCGTTGACTGAAACATTTCCTAGAATATGAAAAGTCCCAAAGAAAACACAGCCAGGGCACTGAAGTTGAAGTTCAGGGCTGAGCCTAGCACTCGAGGCCCCGGTTCATCCCCCAGCTAAAAAAACACAAGCTGGGCATGGTGGCGCATGCTTGTAATCCCAGTACTTTGGCGGAGGATCCAGGTTTGCGGCCAGCCTCAGCTCTCTCTCTCTCTCTACTTAGTGAGGTCCTCCGCCACGCTTGTAATCCCAGTACTTTGGGAGGCGGAGACCGGAGGATCCAGGTTCGCAGCCAGCCTCAGCTCTCTCTCTCTCTCTACTTAGGCCTCCGCAACTTCGTGAGACCCGGTTTCAAAATAAAGTATAAAAAATAGGGCCGGGGGTGTAGTGCGGAGGTAGAACGCCCCTGGGTTCAATCCCCGGTACCGCAAAAAAAAAAAAAGGAAAAAATTTCCAGGCAGGAAGGGGTTTCTGTGCACCCCCCCATGTTCATGTTTAGCTGTCCCCTGTGAGAAAGCTCCTTTTATTCTTGCCGCTGCCACCACACCCTGTCCCCAGGGCAATGCAGGCTGCCTCTCCTACTGGCTCAGGGATACAAAAACCGAGAGCCCCCAGAGACGGGAGACCCAAAGCACTGGCCCTTTCAGCGTTCTCTCTCCACAGTGCCAACCTCACAAACCTGGTGCCGCCCCTCAGACGCAGGGGCAGGAGCTGTCCTCACAGCAGAGAGCGCTGACACCCGGCCAGCGCCTCCCGGGAGCAAACAGAAGGATACGGGCAACACTTACTAGTTTGGGAAACAGTACTTGGGAATCTGGTCTCCTGCAAAGCCAGCCTTGATCACCCCCGAACCCTGCAAGGAAAAACAATGTCTAGCTCCGACAGTCCCCTCCAGGTGAAGACAGTGGCCTGCCGTGGCCAGCTGGCTGCCCCACCGAGGCCGGCCAGGGAGCAAGCCGGAGAGCCTGCCCCAGCACAAGATCATAAACAGCACAGTGGTGGTTCAAAATGGGGGGTAATTTGACATCCTCCTGCCCTGGGAAGATTCGGCAGTGCATCACTTCTAAAGGGAGAGAGAAAAAAGGGGTGCTAGAGGCATCTAGTGGGCAGAGGCCGGGGATACTACTAAACATCCTATAGTGCACGGGCCATTCCAAGACCAACAATTAATTACCCAGCCCAGAAGGTCAACAGAGAGGGACTGAGAAACCATGATGTGCCGACTGCCCTGTCCATGCTAAGGCAGCTCGCTGGCAGGAGGGATTCAGGACACAAGCTGCTCCCCAGACAGCTAGAAGCAATCCCTCCGCCTGGCTTTTATTCCAAGAGCCCCTATTCCCTTCCCCAGCAGAAACCGACCACATACAGGGCCTGCTGGGGAAGGCTGGGTGCACGGGATGGATAGCACCTTTCCTCAAGTGAACTTCAGAGAACTTGGTCCTGCCATTGCTCCAGGCTGGAAACTGGACTTAGGTTCTCAAGATGAACCTGTCCACCCAATCTTCCTTCCAACCTCCATCACAGCCCTCCAGGTCTGCAGTGCAGGATAAAGATCTCTGAGTTACAGAGGAAGGGCGGAACGCCGGAGGCCAGGCAAGTGCCCTTCTGAACTCAGAAGTTCATTACCTGATGGGAGCTATCTGCTCACCAAGAAGAGAAGTAGCCTGGTCCCTCCTGCAGACTGCTGGAGAGGTCTGGTCTGACAGCATATCCCCAAATCTAGTTCTAACCTCCTTGTCAAACATCCCCTGTTGTGACTCAGACCAGCCCATATGGATACTTCAAAAAATAGCCATTCAGGGACCCTGCTAGGGTCCTGTTGGTGGGAAACATCCCAGAAAGAAAGAGCAGGCAGCAGCTAGGGGCACAGCTACAGACCCCAGTCCTTATCTTCTTCCCATGTCAGGGCGCTGAGGTGGGATATCTTAAAGCAGCCAACAGCAGCAGGCCAAGCCTCAGTACTGAAGGACAAGGCCACAGGACGCCAGACATCTTTCATCTGAGGCTTTCCATAACTCCAAACTGCTTCTCCGTCCCGGGAAGAGTGGCCATGAACTCCCCACTGCCCTGCAGCCATGGAATCTCTGCTCCACACCAGAGCACTTAAGGAGAGAGGGTTAAAGTAGCTAAGAGGCCAATCAGGTAGTGGAGGATATGTAACTTGCATTTTTTTTTTTTTTTTTTTTTGGCCACGGGGGTGCAGCTCCTTGGGAAATGTTTTAAAGATCACCAGGCCAACCCCCTGCAAAAGATGAGGCCAGCAGGATGCAAAAGGACAAATGCCAATCCCCCTCCTCCGGGCGGCCATCGCAGGAGGATGAGCCAGGGGGACTGGGGTCGAAACCTGCCCAGTGACTCTACACTCATCAGGGAAGGGTCCGGGATGCGTGCACGGACTTAGCGCACAGGTGCACCCTCCGGCCGCCCGGCGGTCACGCCAGCAATCCCGGACTCGGGCAGGGGTTCCGCGGCGCCGGCGGGGGGCAGGTCCAAGGCCAGGGCAAAAGGGCCAGGCGGTCTTTCCACCCCGGCCCCGGGACCCAGCGGCCCTGCGGGGGCGGCGGACATGCAGCGAGCTGGGGCCGGCCGAGCCCGGCGGGGTCCCTCCCCCCGGCGGCTGGGCCTCACGTTGTCGATGACCACCGGCTGGTTGGCGATGATGTCGTAGGACTCCATGGCCGGGGCCGGGCAGGCCCTGCCCAGCTGGCGGGCTGCAGGAGGGACCAGACCAGACGGGGACAGCAGCGACTCCAGACGCGCTGCCGCGCCCCTCCCCCGGAGCACGCAGCCTACGCGAGCCCGGCCAGGAGGGCGACCCCGCGGCCAATCAGCGCTCGCACCGGCCGAGATTGACGGCGGGCGCCGGGGCGGGTTTCGGCGGAAAGGGGCGTGGTCTCCTGAGGCTGGCCGGCCAATCCGGACGGTCGGGAAGAGCGGTGGGCGTTGCCAAGGTAGGCTGCGCGGCAACGGGGATGACGACAGGGCTCGGCTCTTAAAGGGGACTCGGTTGGTAGAAGGTGGAGCTGAGCAGGTCCTTGGGTGCGGACAGAGTTGGACCGCAGGTGAATTCACCTGTCCAGGAAGACGTGTTTCCGGGGCCCCAACACCTCGACCAGGCTGCTTTTTTTTGTGTGTGGTACTGGGGATTGAACCCGGGGCATTCTACCTCCAAGCTACACCCCCAGTCCTATTTTTTAAATTTTTATTTTGAAACAGGGTCTCATTAGGTTGATGAGAGTCTCACTACTTGCTGAGGCTGCCCTCGAACCTGCAATCCTCCTGTCTCAACCTCTCAAGTACTGGGATTACAAGCGTGCACCACTACGCCAGGCGTCGCCCAAAGCATTTCTTTTTTTTTTTTTCTTTCTTTTCTTTTTTTTTTTTTTTGTGGTACTGGGGATTGAACTCAGGGACCTTCTACCTCTGAGCTACACCCCCCAGCCTTATTTTTTATTCTTTATTTTGAAACAAGGTCTCATTAGGTTGATGAGAGTCTCTCTACTTGCTGAGGCTGCCCTCAAACCTGTGATCCTCCTGTCTCAACCTCCCAAGTACTGGGATTACAAGCGTGCACCACCACGGCCCGTGTCGCTCAAAGCATTTCTTTATTAAACACTGAGAAGGATCCTATTCCTTGTAAAAAATTACAACTTCGTGGTAATTTGTTAGACATTTATTGGGCACCTGGTATTTGCCTGCAGAGCATCTCTACCTACTTTACGTAGATTAAATCCTTGCAACAACTCTACCAGATAATTGTATTATTAATCCCATATGAGCCTCATAGCTATGTAATTTTCCTTCCTTCCTTCCTTCCTTCCTTCCTTCCTTCCTTCCTCCCTCCCTCCCTCCCTCCCTTCCTTCCTTCCTTCCTTCCTTCCTCTTTTCTTTCTTTTTTGTACTGGGGATTGAACCCAGGGGCATTCTATCCCCAAGCCACACTCCCAGCCCTATTTAATTTTTTATTTTGAGACTGGGTCTCACTAAATTGCTAAGGGTCTGGCTAAATTGCGGAGACTGGCCTTGAACCTGCACTGCTTCTGCAAGTCTCCTAAGTACTGGGATTGGTTAGAAGATTTGCCCACATTTATGGAGCTGGGATGAGCATGAGGTAGCCCCCAGCAGCACTGGGGTCAACTGCTGTGGAGTCCTAGCCTGGCTCAGTGGCCCACACCGGTAATCCCAGTACTTGGGAGGCTGAGACAGGAAGACTGTAGGTTCAGGGCCATCTTCCTCAACTGAGCAAACCCTGTTTCCAAATAAAAAAATTAAAAGAGCTGGGGTTGTGGCTCAGAGGTAAAATCCCCCTGAGTTCAATCCCCAGTACTACCAAAGGGGGAAAAAAAAGGGCCGGGCGTGTAATCTTAGTACTTGGGAGGCTGGGACAGGAGGATCGCAGGTTCGCAGCTAGCCTCAGCTACTTAGTGAGGCCCGCTGCAACTTAGTGAGACCCTGTTTCAAAATAAAAAATAAGATAGGGCTGGCGGTGTTGCTCAGAGGTAGAATGCCCCAGGTTCAATCCCCAGTACCTCACATACACACACAAAAAAGAGATGAGGGAGTTCTATATAATTTGATATGAAACGCATCAGGACATATTGCTGAGTCAAAGCAAATACCAAAATATAATGTTATATGCGTGAATATCTCTGAAGAGCATTTGAGACATCTTCAGATCCCTTTTTAAAAAAATTTTTTTGTGTGTGGTACTGGGGATTGAACTTAGGAGTAGTTCTACCTCTGAGCTACACCCCCAGCACTATTTTATTTTATTTTTTTATCTTGAAATAGGATCCCTTTAGGTTGCCAAGAGTCTCACTAAGTTGCTGAAGCTGGCCTCAAACCTTCAATCCTCCTGTCTTAGCCTCCCAAGTACTCCTGTGCCACCGTGCCCGGCTTCAGATCTCTTTAATATGGGGAAGGAACCATATTAAATGTAAGTGTGGAGCCAGGTGTGGTGACACATGCCTTAATCACAGGTTCTGGGCCAACCTCAGCAACGGAGTAAGACCCTGTTTCAAAATAAAAAATAAAAAGGATTTGGGGTATGACTCAGGTAGAATGCCCCTGGGTTCAATCTCCAGTACCCAAAAAAAAAAAAAAAAAGTGATGGTGTGGTGCGTCTGAATTGGCAAGCCAGCCTCTTTCCCATGGCCTTGGGTTCTAGTAGGTTCCAGCATTGCATACAGGATTGCTGGCAAACGGGTCCCTAGTGAGCTCATGCCCAGCGCTCAGCACCTACCAGGGTCTGGTGGTACCATCATCTCTCCAGTCCTCCAGGTCTTCTCACCCCCCGGGGTATTTGTTCTGATCTACCAGATTTCATTCGCTGCATTTCTGAATGTAGGGCAGAGATTCAAGGCCCTCCTGGGGTGTTTCCTTTGTGCGGGCCAGCAGTCAGAAGGGAAAGAGATGGAGCGCGGCCGGCTCTGCGCTTACTTTTCTATTTACTGGTCATTTGAAGTGGGACGTTTTCTGTCTTCTGGTATGCTCAGGATGTGGTTTTGTGTTGTTTTAGGGTTTTTTGTGTGTGTGTGTGTGTAGTATAAAAAAAATTAGTTCTACCTCTCAGCTACACCCCCAGCCCTTATACTTTTTATTTTGAAACCCTGACAGGGTTGCTGAGGGTCTCACTAAGTTGCTGAGGCTGGCCTCGAACCTGCGATCCTCCTGTCTCAGCCTCCCAATTACTGGGATTACAGGCTTGTGCCACCATGCCTGGCTTAGGGTAGTAAAATTTTATACCACTGTGCTAGTCAGCTTTCCTTCGCTCTGAAAAAATAATAATCATTTTAATAAGAAGAGAGGTTTATTTTGGCTCATGGTTTTGGTCTATGGTCACGTGACCCCATTGTTTTGGGGACTATGGTAGCCCAGTACATCATGGTGGGAGCACGTGGCAGAGGAAACTACTTAACTCACAGTGCCTGGAAAGCAAATGGAAAGAGAGAAGGGGCTGTGTCCCAACATCCCCTTTAAGGGCACACCCCCAGTGACCTAACTACCTCTCATTAAGCCCCGCCTCCTAACATCCCCTTCAAAGGCACACCCCCAGTGGCCTAACTACCTCTCATTAAGCCCTGCCTCCCAACATCGCCTTCAAAGGCATACCCCCAGTGACCTAACTACCTCTCGTTAAGCCCCGCCTCCCAACAGCCTCTTTAAGGGCACACTCCTAGTAACCTAACTACCTCTCATTAAGCCCCGCCTCCCAACATCCCCTTCAAGGGCACACTCCTAGTGACCTAACTACCTCTCGTTAAACTCCGCCTCCCAACATCCCCTTCAAGGGTACACCCCCAGTGACCTAACTCCCTCCCATTAAGCCCCACCTGCTAAAGGTCCCACCAGCTCCCACTAGTGCCATGGTCTGCTAACCAGTCCTTTAACACATGGGCCTTCCAGATCCATCCTATAGCAACCATAAGTAACTATAAGCAACAGCCCTTTATTAGTGTGATACTTTTTTTGTTGTTGCAGCGCTGGGGCTGGAACCCAGGGCCTGGCGCATGCTAGGCGAGTGCTCTACCATGGAGCGACACCCCCAGCTCCTTAGGGTGAGATCTTGATCAATCACATGATTTCTCTGGCCACTCCCAATCCACGTAAGTGGCTCTGGTTGACCACCTTTAGGCTTCAGGACCTGTGGGACTGAGGAAGGAATCAGCCCAGGGAGGTGAGCAGAGGTGACCTCAGGGCTACTAGCGTCCCCCGGTTCTTGTCTGCAGACAGGGCCCTCCCCTCCCCCACTCCCTCTGGCGTTACCTCACAGGCACAGGTTCCGCAGTATCCTGGAGTTCGGGGCCCTTGGGTCTGAAGGATCTTCAGTGACCGGCTTTCCCCTATGGTGTGCAGGCCATCAGGGAGATGAGCGGAGCCCTGATCCTCCTCTTGGTTCTCCTCTTTGACCTTTGGCCAGGTACCGAGTCCCACCCTCTCCCCATGGAAGGTGTATTGCCTGTGGCAATTGGAGGAACCTGAGGCTCACCACGAGCCTAAATCAGGGCTGGTGGGCGAGCACCGGGGTCCTCCGCCCGCCCTCCCCGGACCCACTCGGGGCTTGGGAGAAGGGAGTGGCTGGGACAGTTTCCTTAACCTTGAAGCTTTCTCAGAATTCAGACTCCACGGAGGATAGCATGCATGTACATCTAAACTTTTTATTATAGAAAATTTCTAACATACACAAAAGTAGAAAGATTATACTCATCTTTATACCAAAGAGCTGCCATGTGCTAAACACCCCAATCTTGTTTTATCTAACCCCCCTATGATTTTATTTATTTATTTATTTATTTTTTGCATTACTGGGGATTGAACCCAGGGGCATTCTACCTCTGAGCTCCACCCCCAGCCCTATTTTTAATTCTTTATTTTGAAACAGGGTCTCACTAAGTTGTGGAGGGCCTCACTAAGTAGCTGAGGCTGGCTGCGAACCTGCGATCCTCCTGGCTCAGCCTCCCACGTATTGGGATTACAAGTGTGTGCCCCCATGCCCGGCACAATTTTTTTTAAATAACAGTTGTATGGAGATAGTATTTACATACTATAAAATTCACCCTTTTATGAGGATCTCTTGAACCGATAAGGTCTAGCCCAGCCTGAGCAACACAGCAAAACTCCGGCGCGCATGCTCTCTCTCTTTGTCTCTCTCTCTCACATACACACACAAAGTTCACCCTTTCAAAAATGTATTAGCTGGGTGCAATGGCATACACTTATAATTCTAGTACTTGGGAGTCTGAGACAGGAGGATCGCAGGTTTGAGGCAAGTCTCAGCAATTTATTGAGACCCTCAGCAACTTATAGTGAGACCCTGTTTCAAAATAAAAAATAAAAAGGACTTGGGATATATCTTGGAGGTAGAATGCCCCTGGGTTCAATCTCCAGCACCAAAAAAAGTATATAGTTTAGTATATTCACAGAGTTTTGAGTCACTACTATCTAATTTTCCCTTCCTTCCTCCCTCCCTCCCTCCCTCCCTCCCTTCCTTCCTTTCTTTCCTCCCTCCTTCCCTCCCTCCCTCTTTCTTTCTTTCTCTCTCTCTCTCTCTCTCTCTCTTTCTTTCTCTCTCTCTCTCTCTCTCTCTCTCTCTCTCTCTCTCTCCCTTCTTTCCTTCCTTCCTTCCTTCCTTCCTTCCTTCCTTTCTTCCTTTCTTCCTGTGCTAGAGATGGAACCCCAGGGCCTCCTACATGCTAGTGAGGTACCCTACCCCTGAATTACACCCCAGCCATCACTACCTGATTTTAGAACATTTTCGTCACCTCAAAAAGTAATCTCATATTCACTAGTAATTACTCTCTCTTCCCCACTTCTCCCAGTCCTTGACAAGCCTCTGACTTGTCTGTTCTGCACATTGCCGCTTCTGCATGTTTGGTGTAAGGGGAGTCACGTAACGTGTATTCTTTGGTGACTAGCTTCTTTCGCTGAATGTGTTTTCCAGGTTCACCCATGTTGTAGCCTGTGTTATTACTACTAAACACACATGTACTGCTGAGCGACACCCTCGGCCCCACAATAAAACTTCTGTGAAATTATTATTATTATTATTATTATTATTTTGGCGGTATTGGGGATCGAACCCAGGGGCATTCTACCTCTGAGCTACACCCCCAGCCCTATTTTTTGTTCTTTATTTTGAAACAGGGTCTCGCTAAGTTGCAGAGGGCCTCACTAAGTAGCTGAGGCTGGCTGTGAACCTGCGATCCTCCTGTCTCAGCCTCCCAAGTCCTGGGATTACAAGCGTGCACCACCACGCCCGGCCTTCTGTGAAATTATGACTAAGCAAAAGGAGATTAGGCTAGTTTTGGTCTTGTACCTCAAATTGCAAAAGTTCTGGCTGAACTGTATGATAAAGTACTTAGAAGATGGAAAAGGTGCTATTTATGGATGCACAGGAAAACACACACAGGATTCCGCACTCTCCGTGGCTTAGGCGTCCGCCGGGGGTCTTGGGACACTGTGGGGGATGACTGTACACACAGATCCGATGCAAGGTCCTTTTTTGGTACTGGGTATCAAGCACAAGGCCTTGCGTGTGCCAAACATCTGCTCTGACCACGCCGCCACACCCTCCGGCCCCTCAGGAAAGATGTAATCACAGCTCAGTTTATTTTCCCCACAGGTTCAAATACTAAATTTTCCTCGAGTTCTGAAAATCTAGACCAAGATTTGGCTAAAATATTTGGTAAGTAACCCCTTTGTGGGCACCCTGTCTGCTGCTTTGTCTGCGGGGGTCTCCCGGGCTCCCGTTCCTGCTGTGTCAGAGGGATGGCGAGAGCGCCTGGCCTTGTGGCTAGAACCAATTTCTCCCAGTGGGAAAGTCCCTAGAAATTCAGCAAAACAGGAAGATAGGTCCTTGAAAAGGATCCTGCTCCTCTGAAGGGGGCAGGTAGCAGAGGCAGCCGCCATCTGGGAGCTCGCTGGAGCCCCAGTTCCGATCAGCCGCACCACATACCCCTGCCTTGCCGGCTTCTGCCCACGGGCACAGTGAGGCCCCAGCTGAGCGGGAGCTTCTCCCAGGGCCCGCACCTACCCAAACCGGAGAATCCTCTAGGGGGAGTGTGTGTGTGTGTGTGTGTGTGTGTGTGTGTGTGTGTGTGTGTGTGTTAAAAAGAGCCACCCAGAAGGTGCACGCCTATAATCCCAGTTCTGGGGAGGCTGAGACAGGAGGATCACAGGCTTGAGACCGGCCTCAGCAACTTAGTGGGATTCTCAGCAACCTAGCGAGACCCTGTTTCAAAACAAAAAATAAAAAGGGCTGGGGGTGTAGCTTGGGGATAGAGCGCCTCTGGTTCAATCCCCAGCACCACCAAAAAAACCAAAAAAACAAAAAACAAAACACTCACCCTGCCCTTGGGGAACAGAGACAGTGGCATGAGGTGAACTTTTCACTCATTTATCTTTGTTTTTTTGGTGCTGGGGACTGAACCCAGAAACATTCTACCTCCAAGCTGCACCCACAGCCTGATTTTATTTCTTATCTGGAAACAGAGTCTCACTAGGTTGCTGAGAGCTTCGCTAAGTTGCAGAGGCTGGCTTTGAATCTGCGATCCTCCTGTCTCTGCCTCCTAAGTACTGGGATCACAAGTGTGCGCCACCACCGCCGGCCTGCATCCATTTTTTTTTTTTTTTTGTGGTACCAGGGATTGAACCTGGGGGCATTCTACCTCCGGGCTATACCCCCAGCCCTATTTTTTATTCTTTATTTTGAAACAGGGTCTCACTAAGTTGCGGAGGGCCTCACTAAGTAGCTGAGGCTGGCCGCAAACCCGGACCCTCCGGTCTCAGCCTCCCAAGTACTGGGATTATAAGCGTGCGCCACCACGCCCGGCTCTGCATCCATTTTTAAAGCCTTCCATGGCCTCCAGGCTGGGGCGCATGGGTCTACTCAGGTCTTTCATGAAGATGTGGGAGAAGCAAGTCTCAGGGGTCCTCTTTATTTTTTATTTTTATTTTTGGCGGTACTGGGGATTGAACCCAGGGGCGTTCTACTTCTGGGCTACACCCCCAGCCCTATTTTTTACTCTTTATTTTGAAGCAGGGTCTCACTTAGTTGCAGAGGGCCTCACTAAGTGGCTGAGGCTGGCTGTGAACCCAGATCCTCCTGTCTCAGCCTCCCAAGTATTGGGATTACAGGCATGCGCCACCACGCCTGGCTCAAGACCCTGTTTTAAGATTAAAAAATCTTTAGAGAGCCAGGCATGGTGGTGCACACCTGTAATCCCAGTACTTGGGAGGCTGAGACTAGAGGATTGTAGGTTTGAGGCCAACCTCAGCTACTTAGTGAGGCCCTCTGCAACTTAGTGAGACCCTGTTTCAAAATAAAAAGGACTGAGGGTGTAGCTCAGAGGTAGAACACGCTGGGTTCAATCCCCAATCACTGCCCCCCCCACGCTAGTAGCAGTTTTATAAACAAAGTCCTCTCTGCACTTACAGAATCTGTTGAGCTGTCCGAGGACAGCCTTTCCGTTTGGGCTGTCGGGTACTGCATGGTCTTGATGTTTTGGAAACGTCGGGTTGGGTGCCCTCCGGCTGGAGATCCTTCTCTGATGTCCCTCCCGGCGTGGAGAGGCAGCGCGTGCGGTCCTGGTGTGGGCTGTAGGCAGGTTGCAGTGGCCCTCGATGGCTGCTCTGTGGCCTTTTCATGATGCTCGTAGCTCAATGGATTCAGGTGCTCAAAACCCTATTTCCAGGCGTCCCGCGTGTTTTATTCTGGCCCGCCAGGGCTGCTGTGGGCCGTGAGGAGCACATCGTTGGTGAAGGGGGTTGACAGACGCCAGCGTCTGTGGGCGTCTGTGGACGGTGGGGCCTCAGTCGATGCCATGGTCAGGAGGATTCAGAACTGAGCCTGTTTGGTCGGGAGGCAGAGTGGCCCGGGAGGAAATAAATGCACAGAAGTGGGGCAGATCCCTCATTTTCTGTCGCGTTAGTGACAGCTTCGTTCCCTTTGTGTCGTCCATCTTTGTCCTTCCTTATGCATATTTTCCACATACGCAGGGTCCCCGTGAACAGAAGACTCGCACTGTCTGCTCCCTGAGCTGGGAGCTCTTGTTATAGACAAGATGGTGGTGAGCTATTGTGCCTTCAGTGTAATCCTCACCCTGGCCCCGGGTTCAGCGCTTTGCACACACGGTTATATTCAGTCTTCATAAAAGTCCGGAGCTAAAGCCGGGCGTGGTGGCGCATGCCTGTAATCCCAGGACTTGGGAGGCTAAGACAGGAGGCTGGCAGGTTCAAGACCAGCCTCCACAGTGTAGAAAGACCAGCCTCCACGGTGTAGCAACCTAGTGAGACCCTGTTTCAAAACAAAAATTTAAAAAAAGGACTGGGAGGAGCTGGATGTGGTGGTGCACACTTGTAATCCCAGCACTGGGGAGGCTGAGACAGGAGGATCCCAGGTTTGAAGCCAGCCTTAGCAACTTAGTGAGGCTATCCGCAACTTAGCAAGACCCTGTTTCAAAAATAAATAAATAAATAAATAAATAAATAAATAAATAAAACAAGGCGGGGGGTTGCTCAGAGGTAGAATGCCCCTGGGTTCAATTCCCAGCACCACAAAAAATAAAAAGTAAAAAATTAAAAAGGACTGGGGGGGGGTAGCTTGGAGGTAGAATGCCTCTGGGTTCAATCCTCTGTATCACAAAAAAAAAGAGAAAAAAGAAAAAAAAAAGCCCCCATCATGTTGGCGAGGAAATGGAAGATGAACGAGGTGAAGTTACCAGCAACGTGCAGTGTATGTGCACTCCTCTCCCCACATCCTCACCAGCATTTATTATTGTTTCTATTCTTTTTTTTTTTTTTGCGGTACTGGGGATTGAACCCAGGGGCATTCTACCTCTGCGCTACATCCCCAGCCCTATTTTTTTATTCTTTATTTTGAAACAGGGCCTCATTAAGTAGCTGAGGCTGGCCGCGAACCTGCAACCCTCCTGTCTCAGCCTCCCAAGTCCTGGGATGACAAGCATGCACCACCACGCCCGGCCCTTGTTTCTGTTCTTGATGGCTGCCATTCTGACTGGAGATGGAATCCCAGTGTAGTTTTGATTCACATTTCCATGATCGCTAATGACGTTGAACATTTTTAAAATATATTTGTTAACCATTTGTATTTCTTCTTTCGAGACGTGTCTATTGAGTTCAGTTGCCCATTTTTGATTGGGTTATTATTGTTTGGGTATTTTTTGTTGTTGTATTATTGTTTGTTTTTTTGGTGCTGGGGACTGAACCCAGGGGTATTCTACCTCTGAGCGACGCGCCCAGCCCTATCCGTTGAGCTCGTATCATTTATCTACTGTATTCATAGGTTGCTTAGGTACTGACAGAGCACAAGATGTCAGTCCTGTGTTGCCGGTATTAACGAGCCTGTGTCCTTTCCCTCGAGATGAGATCCTACTCCAGGTGTTTCCCGGAAGTCCGTACGCGACAGCGTTTGACGGAGCGAGGACAGCAGGCAGAGCTGTGACGAGGAGACACATGAACGGAAGCAAGTATATGTGGCTACAAGAGCCTGTCTTTCTGTCGGCTGCATGCTGGGTTAGGCGCACCGTGCTATCCTTTTAGCATTCTTGAGACCAGCTACTGGCGGGGCAAAACCGAATGGTGGTGTGAAGGGGAGAGCCACCCGAAATCCTCTCTGTAACTTCCATCAACGAGGGAGTCTGCGGTCTCAAGAGTGACACGCTCTGTATTTTGGGGTGACCCCTGATGTGCAGTGTTGGACAGGTTCTGCCACTCAGAACGCTGTTCATGGGACAGGAATCCAGTCTGCGAGGGGGCTCACTGCCGATTGTAACACAGCTATCTGTAGTGTACTAACCTTCTTTTCACCTGTGCGTTCTAGCTCACTTGCCCGGCCCTGGCCTGGTCACTGGCCTGGGAGGGCCGAGCCGCCTCCCCATACCCCTCGCCATCGCCCCCACCCCTGGAAAATACTTGCCCAGAGGAGAGAGTCCATTCCTCCCTGAGCACCCATGCTCAAATGTCAAATGCAAGAAGAAGCAGCTGGCTACACATGCAAAACAACAGACACCATGCGTGTTAGCCCCAGTTCACACAAAAAATAGAGCAACCCTTTGCATTAAGAAGAAAACTGAAAGCCAGGGGTGGTGGCGCACGCTTGTAATCCCAGTACTTGGGAGGCTGAGACAGGAGGAGTGCAGATTTGAGGCCAGCCTTAGTAACGTAGGGAGACCCTCAGCAACTTAGCAAGATCCTGCTTCAAAATAAAAAAGAGCTAGGGGTGCAGCTTGGAGGTAGACTGCCCCTGGGTTCAATCCCCAGTACCAAAAAACCAACAAGAACAGAAACAAACGCCTTGCAGATGAGTGTGACTTTGAAGAGAACATGCCGATTTGGTGAGAGCTTGAATCCTAGCTAAGGCTTGTTTTCCCATAGGCTATCTCCAGATAAACAACTCGAAGAACTCTGAATTTGATTCACGTTCAAATGCGCAAGAGGAACATTTGGCTAAAATATTTGGTAAGTAAACTCCTCCTGCGAAAGTTCCTAAAGTTCGCTAACTGTCAAAGTCCCACGAAATTAAGCAAAACCTGAAAAATAAATACTCGGAAAGGACTCTGCTCCTTAAAGAGGGGACCAAGGAGCAGGAGCAGGGCCACCATCTGGGAGCTCAATGAGAATCCTCTGGGGGATTGGGAAAAAGAGACATTCAGCCGGGCCTCATGGCGCACGCCTCTAATCCCAGTACTTGGGAGGCTGAGACAGGAGAATCGCAGGTTTGAGGACAGCCTCAGCAATTGTAGCGAGACTCTCAGCAACCTAGTGAGACCCTGTTTCAAAACAAAAATTAAAATAGGGCTGGGGATGTAGCTCAGAGGAAGAATACCCCTGGATTCAATCCTTAGTACCCAAAACATTATATATATATATATATTTTTTTTCTTTGCTTTATTTCTACCTCCACAGCCTTCACTCCATTTTTATGGCCATCTTGGGGAAAGTCTTATGGTGGGCCAAAATGACAACAGGAACAAGAAAGAAAATTATGGCACTAAATATGGATTTGGGGCAGAGTCAACTGCCCAGGGTATCTAGACAGTTTTCCAGAAATGATTTAGGTAGTTTGAGTCCCCCCCCCCAAACAAGGCATTTTAGAGCATAATGTCCCAATTCCACTGAGTTTGTATCATTATTGATGTATTTATAGACCACTTTAGTAAAAGTATATTTTACAGCCGGGCATGGTGGCACACGCTTGTAATCCCAGTACTTGGGAGGCTGAGACAGGAGGATCGCAGGTTTGAGGACAGCGTCAGCAAGTAGTGAGCTCTCATCAACCTAGTGAGACCCTGTTTCAAAATAAAATCGGGCTGGGGGTGTAGCTCGGAGGTAGAATGCCCCTGGGTTCAATCCCTAGTAACACACACACACACACACACACACACACACACACAC
>PVJS01043078.1:0-17221 GCA_004027185.1 Glis glis
GCTACGCCCCCGGCCCTATTTTTTATGCTTTATTTTGAAACCGGGTCTCATGAGGTTGCGGAGGGCCTCACTAAGGAGAGAGAGAGACAGAGAGAGAGAGAGAGACAGAGCGAGAGCTGAGGCTGGCCGCGAACCCGGATCCTCCGGTCTCCGCCTCCCAAAGTACTGGGATTACAAGCGTGCGCCACCACGCCCGGCTTAACTTTACTTTTGAAAGTAAATATAAATCTTTTTGTGTGATACTAGGGATGGAACCCAGAGGGGCTCTACCACTGAACTACACCCCTAGTCTTGGTTATTTTTTATTTTGAGATAGGGTCTTGCTAAGTTGCTGAAGCTGACCTCATACCTGAAATCCTCCTGCCTCAGCCTCCCAAGTATTGGGATTATAGGTGTGTGCCACTGCACCTATAAGTATTTAAAAAGGAAACTTTATACCAGTATCCTAAACAAAAAGCCAGTATCACTTGTCTTAAGTTTTAAAGCTGCATTCTAGTAAAAGCAATGAGCACATTCTAACTAGCTGGGCCCCAAGTCCTCATTCCCTCTTAATTGAAAAGGCCCAGTGTCTGACAGGTGCTGACCCATCAGCACCCAAATCGAACTTGCTCCTGGACCTAACTGGAGTGGCCAAAGGAGAACTGGGAGGAGAATGGCCTCCTGCCGCGTGGGCCGATGGTGTTCAGTGTGCGTCATCTTACAAAACCCTCCCCCGTGCCACAGACTGGGAAACCCAGATCATCCCAATATCTTTGTTATAGATGGGGAAACTAAGGCCCGGAGAGGACAGTGGCTTGGAATAGAAATTCCATGGAGGCAGGATCCCTGTTGGCCTGGTCCCTCTGTGTCCCCAGTGCTAGTTCATTTGCAGAATGAAGGAGTAAATAACTATACAGACTAGAGTCAAGATTGACACGAAAGCCAGGTTTCTGGACTGTGTGATTGTTTGCTTGTCAGACCTCCGGCCCCTCCTGGCCTCCCCCTTCTCCTCCCCTTCCTCTTTCGATTCTTCTAGGGGATTTCCAGGGACTGTGCTTCTCTGGCAGGGTGGTGTGGCCCCGTCCGGGTCTCATGCTTTCTCTGGTGTCTCCAGATAACCCTTGCTGGTTATATCTCAGTCCCTAAGTAGCTTGACCTGTGCAGTGCGGGGACAGCAGGCCGCAGCCCCCAAGCCACTCTGGGCTGTTACATCAGCCCTGCCCTGTCCCCCTGGCTGGGAGCCAGAGGTGGGGGACACTCAGTGTTTTGGATGTGTGAGGACTGAGGTGCGCCCAATGGCTGTGGGCGGAAGCCTGAGATGGGGGGAGGGCGGTGCCTGTCCGTGACCTTCTGTCGCCTCCTGAGCCAGGCCTCAGAGGTGGCCGTTGGTCAGCACCTGCCGCCCCCCCCCCCATCCAGCACCTTTGCAGTCAGCAAATGTTCCCTGAGACCCACTCGGTCAGGCCCCAGACTTCAAGAATGAACAGGACCCAGCGCCTGCCCCTGGGGAGCTGATGTCAGGTGACGGTCCTGTCCGCAGAGGACTGTCAATATTCTGTGGTCAGTGCTCCCTAGTCACTAGCATGGGAGCCAAGGGAAGGACAAACACGTGTGCCTAGTGCCCCCTGCACTGGCCCCCGTGGACCTCCCGCCGCCACCCTGGACTCATTCTGGGCCACAGGGTCTTCTTGGGTGTCTGCCTGGTCCCTCCAGCCAGCCTCCCTCTCTGCGGCCTCCCCAGGAAAGCCAGAGCAGGTCTACGCTGTGGTCCTGCCCAGGCTTACTGGGTCTCTCTTTTGTGCATCTATACCTCAGTTTCCTCATTTGGAACACGGTGTGGGAGGGATAACCGGATGCAGAATCCCAACCCCCACCTGGGTGGGCGCAACCCCAGAGCAGCTTCACCGCTGCCTCCCCACACCCCACTCCAGGTGTCAGTGTCAGGTCACCAGCTCCCCCCCACTCCCCTGCATGCACCGTGCTCAAGTCCCCGCCAGGCCCGGGGCAGCCCATCTCTGCCACAGGGGCCGCCATTATGACGGCGGCGCCCGGCCCCTCAGGCAGCCAGCGCTGAGCAGATGGCGGGGGAGGCGAGCGGCCGCGTCAGCTGCTGTTATCTCTCGCTGATGACACGGAGTGTAAATTTTGTTGGCAACACTCCCTCCTGCCTCTGCATGCCACCAGCTTTAATCACTGTAATTGAGTTATAATGAATGATTGTGTGTTCGCATTGTCTGAGCCAGGCACCGTCTGAGCAAGCCAGCGAGCTGGGCCCGCCCAGGCGGGGGTCCTCACCGCCCAGGGAGGGGACACCCCCCACACCATGCCTCCTCCGGCGCTGGTCCCCAGCTCTGCCCTCCCCAGCGCTGGTCCCCAGCTCTGCCTCCCTTCCCCAGCATGAAGGCTGTGCACCACCGCGGGGGACAGGCTTGTTTTCACTTTATCATTTTCAAATGACACATGAATTCAAGAACATCGTGGAATATTTGGGAAATTCAGATAAGCAAGAAGAAAAGGAAGGAGCGTCACCTAAATCTTACACCACCCCCCAACCATCCCTGACATCCCTTTTGTATTTTTTTTTTTTTTGCAGTACTGGGGATGGAACCCAGGGACATTCTACCTCTGAGCTACACCCCAGCCTTATTGTTTATTCTTTATTTTTGAAAGAGGGTCTTGCTAAGTTGCTGAGGACCTCACTAAGTAGCTGAGGCTGGCCCCGAACCTGCGATCCTCCTGTCTCAGCCTCCCAAGTACTGGGATTACAAGCGTGTACCACCACGCCTGGCTTCCCTTTTGCATTTTGCTGAATATTCTTTCAGACATTTTTACCATGCAAATAGAACTAGAGCCGCAGCCACCCCCACAGTGCTGTGCACGGTGGTGAGTTTCCCTTCAGGTGACCTCTGCAAACAGGAGGCAACTCCTAATTGTTCCCATTCTATAGAGGGAGCAGCTGAGGTTCAAAGAGCCTCATGGCCCTTTGAGCTCAAGCAGCTAGCAAGTGGGCCCTCCTGCTTCAAACCCAGTGGGCCGAGTCTGCTAAGCGTGCAGAGGGGACCAGAGATGTTGAACACTCCTCTCTGCACTTTGTCCAGGCCCCTGGTGCCCAACAGAAGAGCAAGATGTCCCCAGAACTGTAAAGTCCTTTCTCATTACAATGTACTGGTGTTCATCCAGGGAGGGCGCGCTGGGTCAGCTTCACCTCTTCCGGGATGGCAGCCACCAAGTCCCCTGAGGGGTCTCTGGGCTGTGGGCCTCCCTGTGGGCTGCTGTCCCTTACTGAGTGAGCCCCCCCCCGTAATTTGCTGCCCCACCTGTGAGGAGCAAGAGGAACCTTCTGGGGTGGTCCACCAGCTCTGTTGCTCTCAGCGTCCCAGGACGGAGGGCCAGCAGTTGGTGGGGCCCTGAGCTCTCCAGCACTGCCCCGTAACAGAGGGAAGAGGGGGCACTGGTGCAACTGGTGGAGTCCCCTCCCCCAGAGACAGTGTAGGGCAGGGTGCTGAGGCTGATCCTTCTGTTGGGCCGTGTCCTGTCGGGCAGTGCTGGGCCACCAGGAGTGTGAGGAACGGGGCTCTGGGAGCCAGCAGACGGGACCTCATCTCAGCTTCAGCCGTTTGGCATCACCTGGTCAAATGTCCCCTCTGAGCCCAGGTTCTCTGGTCTCAAATGGTGAATTTGAAGGTCACTCGATTGTTTCTTCCTGGTAGCAGCATTCATTTTTTATCAAATGACAATAATATTATTCTTAGAAATAAATCTATTATTTATATTTATACATAAATACATATTTACATATAATAATATTTGTGAAACATAAATAATAATTATTATAACAGATGGTATTTATTGAGCACTTAGTATGTGCTAGGCACCATGCTTCTATGCTATGTTTTTCTTCTTTTGTGACAGAGTACAGCAATTTTCCACACCAGCTAATTAAAAGCCATCCATAAATAGATGTTGTAGTCCTTGGAACCTGCTTTTTATTATTTTTGTTTCTTTGTGGTGCCGGGGATCAAACCCAGGGCCTTGCCCCTCCTAGGCAGGTACTCTACCACTGAGCTACATCCCCAGCCTGGAAGCTTGCGTGTGCAAAGCCAGGCTCCACAGAGGGGCTGATCTGGTTCTCTGCCTCAGACCCAGCTTCACCGCTCTGCGTTTGGAGGAGCGAGACCTGTGAGTCCCCTCATCTGAGGCCGCCCTCAGAGCGAGTCGCAGTGCCTGTTCTGCGTGGAGTGCTTCTTGGTAAGGCATTTCAAGTGCCCTTTAGAGAACTGCTTCTCAGGGAAAACAGCGCTTACTTTCGTGAAGTGTTCTCAGTAAACAACATTCCCCGGGTTTTAGGTGTCCCGGTGCCTCTAACCTTCTCTTTTGATGATGGCTCCCATTTCTAGGATCAAAAGTTCCTTCTCCCACTGGCTGGGAGCCAGGAGGACGCCAGACCAGCTCTCAGGTTTCTGGATGCCATGTGGGTACGAGGGACACCAGAAAGGGGAGCATACCGGGTCCTTGTACGGTCTCGTCAAATCCTCCCCACAACCCCAATACCAGCTCCATTTCACAGAAGACGAATCTGAAGCACAGTGAGGTTAAGTGACTTGTGCAGGGTCCCACAGCTAGGTCATCGGGCAGCTTAACACGTCCTCTGCACTGTGGTAGGCGCTGGGGGAGGAGTGAGATGCACGCAGGCCCTGTTGTGAAACAGCCCTAACCCTAGTTACTTGACAGACTCCAAGGCTCCCGCAATGCTGTTCGCTGTAGCGGCGGCCTCCCTCTCCATTGCGCACTGCCCAGGTGCCCAGGGCTGGTCTTGTCCATCTGGACTCTACTGGCAAGGCCTGTGAGCGGCGGGGGAGGTCTGCTCCTTCTCCTTAGGAAGAGCCATAAGGATGCTGGAGTGTCCTGGAGATAGATGAAGACATCCCTCTTGCAGACACACACGACAGACAACCCAGGACACAGGTGACTCACGTGAGCACGCAATGCTTACCCAGAAGAGCCCTGGGCTGCCTCCAAGCCACAGCCTGCACAGATCCCTGCGGCTAAAGGGCTTCACCCGTTGCTTCCTTCCGTTCCCAGCATGGGGTCTGCTCTGAGACTCTTGCTGTAGGGGCAGGAGGAGATACTCCTAGCATAGGCCAGGGACACAGAAAGGAGGGAGGAAGTGGTCATTCCCATAAGCCTGGTGTGGGGGGCCCCAGATCAGGATGGGGAGCCTCCTTCCTTCCTGGTACCCCCCTAACTTCATCATGGGCTCCCCGCTAGCCCTGCTGCCAGCCTGGTCCTCTGCCCTCCTGACACGCTGGGGCATCTACCTCCCTAGGGTGCTCATCCATATGCACTCTTCTCTTGGGAAATATCTGTGGACTCTCTAGGGGAAAGAGGGAGACGGGCAGAGGCTGGAGTGGGACCACTGACTACCTTTCTCATCTCGTGCTTTGGCACCAGGAATCTTTCCATCGACGTGGGCTTTGAAATGGACCTGGAGAATCCTAACTACTTATGGTGCAGGCGAGTGGTGACTGGCCTGGAGTCTTTGAACTCCCTCAGTTTACACGCTTGGGGGATGTGGCGGTGCTGGAGTTGGGCGACTGGCCACAGCCTCTTATTGGTGGGTCTGGGTAGCAGTGCACCGGGCAGAGCTCTGAGCGGGGGTCAGGGCTGGGTCCAAGCTGTAAATCTGCCCTTTACACGCTGGCAACACTGGGGAAGTCAGTCTCTCTGGCCTTCAGTCTCTCTGCCTGTGAAATGAGTCTCAACAGACCCACCTCCCAGGGCAGTGAGGCGTGGGAAGAAAATGGGTGAAGGCGTGCTTTGTGGACAGTCAGTGTTGCCCATGTGCAGGATAAGGAAACACTGAGGCCAAGGAGCGCGACCTCCCGGAGCTGGACCTCAGCCGCCCATGGCAGGTGGTGAGCTTTGTCCTCCAGGCTGAGCTCGGCCCCCATTAGTGCCCCACCCTGACTTCAGCCCTGCGCCTCCCTCCCGTGCAGGGACTGCCAGGCCCTGCAGCTTCCTTGGCAAGCCGGGGGCCCAGCTAGAGATGTTCTTTCACAGGAGAAGCCCAGGGAGGGCGGTGTTTAACTCCAGGGACGCTCTGCTCCACGGTGGCGTCTGACCCCTGCAGGGGGAGGCATTTTTGGATGACTCTCCAGACTGCTCTTGTAGAGTGCCTCAAATGACAAATGGTAGTGACCTCTCATCTGCCAGAGTTCCGGAAGTGTGATGCTCATGTCACACAGCCTGACCACAGTCTCCACTCTCGGTTCTCATGGCGTCACTGCTGGCGGAGCTCAGAGGCGCCCCTGAGAATCCCGTCACCTCTGCCAGGCAGGAGGAGTTTAAGTCTCACTGCTCCCTGGAGGGGTCTACCATGTGCCCTGTTTCACAGGGGGTGAAGCTGGGTCATGGACCAGGTGAGCTGCCCAGGGTCGTGGAGTGAGATCGGAATGTGCCTCCTCCTGGCTGACCTGCCAGCATGCCTCTGGGAGCCTGCAGAGCTGCTCTGGGTCAGGCCGACCTGGGCTCAGCTGTGTGGGATGAGGCCCAGGAGCAGCTGCAACAGCTGCTGCCATCCGACATGGCCTCTGTCCCGGCGGGCTGGCTGCCACCGTGGCCTCGCTCAGGATGAGTGGCCCGGGCGCCACAGTTCCACCTGACTGTGCCGGCATTTAGGAGGGACCAGTGGGTGAGGGGAGTGGGAGCCGGGCTGGGAAAAAGCAACCCAGATGCTTCAGAAAAGAAGATGCAGGCCCTGGGAGGCATTTCAGGAGGGCAGAGTACAAAACCAGCCCCAGAAAACAGAATTCCCTCAGCCCATGGCACAGACCTGGATGAGGGTCCAGGGCCTCCCCAAAATGAGGTTGTAGACAGCTTTGCAGCCAGGGAGTTGCTACCCAGGGGTCTAGTGGGGGCTCCTATCTGAGCGCAAGGCTCAGAGGGCAGGAGAGCTCGGGGCAGGGCAGCCCGGTGAGCAAGGCAGGCAGGAGACAGCGGGGCCGGCCTCTTCTGGCATGTTTGGAGGAAGCAGCCAGGGGGATGAGAGCATGCTGTGGCAGTGGCCAGCCAGAGGCCTGCGATTCTGCTTAGAATCCCTAACCAGGAAAAGGTGTCATGCCTGTCTCATAGGATTATTGGGAGAATTAAAGGAACTAACATGTGCAAAGCACCTGGCGGACTGTGTGGCACATGGTAGGTGTTCAGCAAACAGTGACGAGGAGGGAACGCATCCGGGTGGCTGCTTCAGCTGAGGCCCAGTCTTCAGGCTTCGAGGATCCTACTCAAGCCCTAAGGACCTAGAAAGCCCTGAGTCCTTTGGGGGTTGGGGACACCAGCTTCCCCTGCCCTCCTTCCCTTCCCTGTGATTAGGTCTCTTCTCTTTCCTGCCACCAGAGCCCAGGGACTCAGTTTCCAGAGAAGAACGCTGATCTTGGAGGGAGGGACAGTGTCTCACTCATCTTGCATCCCCAGTGCCCGGCGCAGGGTCTGGGGACACAGCTGGGCGGGAACAGGAAGGTGAAGCTGGCTGAGCCTGGCTGAGGGTTTTATGTGCCCATCTCCTGACCTCTCAGCAGCCTGCGAGGGCGGTGCACGCCCGCCTTGCAGACGGGGGCGGGGGGGGGCCCAGAGCTTGCCGATGTGAGCCACTCTGCCTTCTCCTGAGCCCGGCTGCCCCTCACAGCAACAGCACCTGTAGGAAAGGCAGCCAGGCTGAGTCAGGGTGCAGGCAGGAGGCTGATAGGTAGCTTGGTCGCCCCTGTCCCACCCCAGAGCTCTTGTTCTGAAGCAAAGGCCTGCTCTGCAGTTCAGCCTAGAGTCCCCAGGTGGGACGGTCCCCACACCCTGGCTCACTCACCAGCAGAGAGATTTTTTTTGTTTTTTGCTGTCCTTTTTTGGAGTAATAATTTTCCTGTCCTCAGAATCCCTTGATTATTCATATCAGTCATTCCATCCCCTCCATACTTTCTCCGTTTTCCTCATAGAAACACACCCTTCGCATCTAAAAAAGGAGATGATTTAGCAACATCATTTAAAAATGTCATTTGGCTGGGTGTGACGGCCCACACCTATGATCACAGTACTTGGGAGGCTGAGACAGGAGGATCACAGTTTCTAGGCTAGACTCAGCAACTTAGCAAGACCCTCAGCAACTTAGGAAGACCCTGTCACAAAATAAACAATAAAAAGGGCTGGGGGTGTAGCTCGGAGGTAGAATGCCCAGGATTCAATCCCCAATACCAAAAATAAATAAATAAATAAATAAATAAATGAATAAATAATTCTTTTGATTTTTAAACAAATAATGATCAGAGAGAGAGAGAGAGATGGATCCAAATCTGAAATCAGGGTGTGGGGAGAGGCGAGGGCCACTTCCAGGGCCCATGCGCGCGGAGAGGCTGAGGCTCTGGCCCTGGAGAGGTGGGAAGCACGGCCCTGGGCAGACATCGGGGAACAGAGTCAGAGCTGCAGAGCTGGCCTCTGCCTTCTAGGGGAAGTGGCTTTGTTTCTTAGGACAACTGAGCCTGGAGGAGGCTGAGCCAGAGGGCTGGAGGTTGAGGAGGTGGGGCTGGGGAGGGAGGCACCGGCCTCTCGCCAGGGAGCCCTTCTTATACATCTGTTAACACCCTGTCCCTAGCCGGCAGGGGAGACATGATTTTAAAGTAAACACTTCCAGATGTGCAGGATTCTCACATTTATGATGACTTCCGTTGCTTTTTTGACCTTTCTGACTCCATAGTTGAACATCTCTATTTGACTGTAGAGAAATCTGAGGCTCAGAGAGGGCAGGCAATTTGCTGAAGGCCACACAGCTGAGCAAAAAAAGCCATAAGACTCTGTCCCAGCCCTGGTGCTTGCCTGCCTATGCAGCTGGGTCTTGGGCCAGGCCCTTGCCCTGTCCCCAACCCTGCTGGCACACAGCAGTGCAGGAAGAGTTTTTGTTTTTTTCCAGCAGCTTCTGCAACGCCCTTCCCTAATGGGTGCTGAGAAGGAGGGTCTAGGCTCCAGGTCAGGGAGCTAAATGTTCTGGTCATAGAAACCTCTAAACTGAAGAGGACCAGCAGCTGAGGCGGGGGCCATATTCGCTGTGGGAGGTTGCCAGTCTCCTGCCCAGTAATCCCCAGTGCTTGCAGATGGAGGCTGACCTCAGAAGCCCTTGCGGTGTCCCTCAAAGCCTTGCAAGACCCGACCTCCAGCCACATGTGCCCCAGCCCCCCTTTGCTCGCTCAGCTTGGCTGCATGGCCTTCCCGAAGCTGGCCGTCCCTGCCCCAGCCTCAGGCCTTAGTCCACTCTGATCCTTCAACCAGGAATAGCCCTTCCCAGACCCCACCCCCACCCCGGGCACCTGTTCACAGCCTTCCCTGTCCCTCGGGACCCTCTACATGATGGCGCAGCCCTTCCCCTACTGGCCACCACTGGCTTGGTGCTTCTTGTCACCTTCATCACGGCAGTACATTGTTTCTGTGTAGCCCACTGTTGCCCGTCTCCCCGTCCAGCACTGGGAGAGCAGGGCTGCTGAATCCACAGACCCGGAACGGAGCCTGGCCCAGCGCGGCCATGTGACAAGAACGTAGCGACTGGACACATGGTTTGAAGGTCATTTCCCCTCAGTCAGATGTTGTTTTAGTGTTTGTCTCGTGCTGCTGTGACAGAATACCCGAGGCTGGGTAATTTATGACAGTTTATTGGCTCATGGTTTTAGAGGCTGGGAGGCCAGCATCTGGCGAGGGCCTCCACATACCTTAACATGACAGAGGACAAAGAAGGGGCGAGAGAAAGAGAAAAGGAGGGGCCTGAAGCTGTCCCTTAGTAATGAACCCCCTCCCGCCATAACAGCATTCATCCAGCCCTGAGAACAGAGCCTCGGGGCCTAATCAAGTCCCACCTCCCAACATTGTCACATGGCAACTAAATTCCAACATGTGACCCGGCGGCACATTTGGCACAAGTCTATGATCCCAGAAACTTGGGAGGCTGAGGCAGGAGGAATGCAGGTTAGAGATCAGCCTTAGCAATTCAGCAAGACCTTCACCAACTTAGCGAGACCCTGTTTCAAAATAAAAAATAAAAAGGGCTAGGAGTATAGCTCAGAGATAGAGCACCCCTGGGTTCAATCCCCAACAACACACACACACACACACACACACACACACACTCAACATGTTTTGAAGGGGAGAAGCATTCAAACAGCAGATGTTGAATATCCCTTTCTCCAAGAAGAGAACTTGGTGGGGAGTGGCAGGGGCAGGGGCGGGGTTTCCAGGGGAGGTGCAAATGCATCAGGACAGGTTGCAGTGAGATCTGCCCCACCCCTCACGTCCTAGCCAGGTGACACAGGTCAGCCAACTCACCAACTAGTCATGGCTCTCACCTGGTCCTCCTATCCCCACTGCCGCCACACTCCTAAGTCACCCCACTGCCCAACAGATCTGCTCCTCCGACCTGACACCCACACGCTGCAGCCAGAGCCTGAGACGTCTAAGGCTGTGACCAGGCCACTCATTTACTGGGTGGCAGTCCTGAGGCCAAATCCTGCTCCCTGGGTTGCAGCTGGGTGGTCTCAAGCCAGTTCCTGACCTCTCTGAGCCTTGTCATCCATCTATCCGAGGAGATGGGGACTGCCCACAGCCTGCACCGAGCACTGCGCACTGTTAGCATTGCCTTTGCACAATGGGTATGAGCACGCTGAATGGGCTCAAGCATTTGCAATGCCAGGCATGGGGCCTGGCACACAGTGGGTGTTTAGATAATGTTAACTGGATCTTTCCTGGAATTGTTTGGCTACAAACTCACTCAGTATGGGAGAGAGGAGAGATGGAGAAGGTGCTGCTGGAAAGGGAGGAGGGAGGGGTGCTGTGCCACAGAATCATCCCAGATTGCTTAGCGTCAGCTCTGAGCATTGACCTTGAGGCAGCCTTCCCCACCCCACCCTGCTCCTGGCCCCCTTACAGGCGAAGGCTACATGTGAGCGTCTCCACTCACCTCTCATCTGGGCCTCTCATCTGGGCCTCCCCACTGAGGGCAAAGACTCCACCTAATGACAATCAGCTGAGCACCACGGGCCTCTGTGGGCTTCCTCTGCCCGCTTAGCTAACACAGATCTGGGCTTGTGGAAGGGGAGAGGGAGGGATGCTGTCCGGAGTCAGCTTGGACTGGACTCTGGGCGCAGGAGCGCCTGCCTCCTCAGGGCACCAGGGTCAGTGTGGTTCAAGGAAGGTATCTGAGCCCAGGCCCCGGGGGAACTGCTTGAAGGTGGCGCCTACCACCTCCCTCGCTGATGCAGATGGGTCTCCGTGAGGCGAGGCCCAATCTTGCCTGCTGACCCCTGAAAATGCATGTGGTGGGGACAACTCGAGTGTCCCCACCTCGACCTGGCTGAGGGGTGTCCTCGTGTGCTTTTGCGTGTCTGTCTTCCCCGAGCACCCGAGTCAGGTGCTCATCTGCAGTGCGTGTGCCCAGTGCATCTGTATGTCTGTGGCGATGTCAATTTGGACCACGAGTGTAAGCTGTCAGGGTGTGGGTTTGGGCCTAGCGAGTCTGAGTGTGTGTCCGCATGTGTTGTGTCTGCGCATGTGTCCCGATGGTGCTCCTGTACGTCCTCCTCAGTGTGGGGCTTTCTTTCCTGCCTGAGCTTCTAAAGTCAACAAAGCCAGATGCACCCTCCGCTCCCTCCCCTGCCCAGCTGCCTCCCCTGCCCCACCACGCCAGCACCTGAACCCGGGGGCAGGTTCCGAGGAGCCCTCGGAAAGCCAAGGCAGGGCTTTCCAATTTAAAGGTAAATTCCAGGGGGATGAACACTACAGAGGAATTGTCCCGGAGATAGCTGGCTGGTGGCCAATTCGTCTTGTAAAAAAGATCCCCCGTGCCTGTGGAGCCAAGATGAAACAATTCTTTGGAATTAACCAAGCTAATTTTGACGAGCAAACATTTTGCTACAATGAAAGTTTTTATTGTAGCACATAAAAGTCAAAACAACACCCAGTCCCCTTGGGGGAGACAGGCGGGAGGGAAGAAGAAAAACAGCGGCACACAAGCGCTAACTAATCATTGTGAAATCAAAAGTGCTCAGCTCCGCCAAATTAAATGCGACTAAAAATACCCGCGGAGAGGAGCCGCTGAAGGGCAGCCCCCAGAAGCTGGATTCTTGGGCTTACTTAAAGAATCCCATACCCCAAGCTCTTTATTAAAACACAAGCCATTGTGTTTCAGGGAAGAGGAAGGCCAGGGGGAAAGGTCATCTCCAGCTTCTGGAACATTCCTCAGAAACTATTGCCCATGTCTCGTCAGCATCTAGGTGCATCAGACCACAAGGTGCCAACCGTCATACCTGGATGCTTCTAGAAATGCAAAGCATCTCGGCGACACTAACTATTCCCCCCACCCAGCATCCAAGGCTGCAGGCCCACCCAGATACGCACACGCCTTCGCAGCAAAGAGCTTGGCGGGGGGTCAACAGCAAAGAAAGCTCTCCGCAGGCCTCGAGCAGGTCCTGCTGCCCCTGTAGGGAACAGTTCTTGCTCTGTGAAGCCAGGTGGCTGGTGAAGACCTGTCAGATGCAGGGAATGATCTGGAAGCTATGATACAGGCCAGGGAGAAAGGAAGGTGTGACTGGCAGCACAATTTGAGGATGTTGTTCTCAAGTTCCTCAGTAGTCCACAGGTAGCTGGACCAGCTCGGATCCTGTGTCCAGTGAAGGAGAGTCACCTGGATTTAGATCGAAAGCTCTGCTACTTTCAAGCTGGTGACCTATGACTAAGTTGCCTAACCTCTCTGAGCCCCAGTTTTCTTATCTATAGAAATGGATATAATTGTAGAGAGTCCCTTGAAAGAATGCTTGTGAAACCCTTAATAGTTCCTGTGCAGTGCCCAGCACACTGGTAAGTGCTGGACAAATGTGGATTTATTATTATTATTATTATTATTGCTATTATTATAATTTTTGTGGTACTGGGGATTGAACCTAGGGGCATTTTACCTCTGAGCTATACCTCCAGACCTTTTTATTTTTATTTTTATTTTTAATTTTTTTTGTGGTACCAGAGATTGAACCCAGGGGTGTTCTACCTCTGAGCTACACCCCTGGCCCTATTTTTTATACTTTTATTTTGAAACCGGGTCTCACTAAGTTGCGGAGGGCCTCACTAAGTAGCTGAGGCTGGCTCACTAAGTAGCTGATCCTCCGGTCTCCGCCTCCTAAGTACTGGGATTACAAGCGTGCGCCACCACTCCCGGCACCTTTTTATTTTTTGAAACAGGGTCTCACTAGGTTGCTGAGAGTCTCACTACATTACTGAGGCTGTTCTCAAACCTGCAATCCTCCTGTCTCAGCCTCCCAGGTACTGGGATTACAGGCGTGCACCACCATGCCTGGCTTATTATTGTAGATATATGGTTTTATATCATTCCCACAGTGACCTCATTGTTACCCAACCCATTACTCTCATTTCGTAGATGAGGATCTGAGTGGTGAGGGGACTCGAGCAATTAGAGCCCAGGTCTTCTGACTCCCACCCCATGTCCTTTCTACTGCCCTCCATTCCAGCCCAGGGGACACAGGACAGGTGTGCTGCACACCCAGAGGTGGGGAAAATACATACAGTTTGCCTGGGCAACGGCCTCAACAAGATTGTAAGAAATAACAAGAGGTGGTCTGCTTTACATGTGTGATTTTAAATGACTCCAAAAAGGAGTTTGTTCTTACCTCCATTTCAGGAACGTCAGCATGATGATCTTCAGAGAGAAAGCTCCGGGTCCCTGATCCGTCAGGCTCTGGGGCCTTCCCATGCGGCCGGGCTATGTAAATCAAGGAGGACACAGACCCACGGTCCCCACTGCCCCCAGACTTTCTTTCCCCACTGGTCACTCCCAGGACCACAGCGCACTTAAGCCAGTACCCCCACTCCTACTGCTCAGAAAGCCTCAGGGCACCCCGCTCTGCTCCAGCTCTGCCCCCATGCCTCCTGCAGCCACTCTGTGAGTGGCCTGTGGCTTGTGTCACCACCCCGGCCCCACTCCTGGCAGAAACCTCGCTTGTAAGCCACAGGATTTTCTGAATATCTTTAACTCAGGAGGCTAGATTGAATAATGGGACAAGAAGAATTAGCATGCAACGAGGAAGGTATTTGGGGACAGAGAGTGGTTTGGGCATTCCTCAGCTCGTGCCTGGTAATGGCCTCTTGCAGGTGTAGCTGCCTCATTTGCTGGCTACTTTCACCTGTTTGAGCACCAGGTGCTCTGTGTGGGAGGTTGGGCAGGTGTCGCATGCCTGCGTACCAGATGAGGAAGGCAGAGCCTGTCCCCATGATCACATAGCTGGTAAGAGGCAGAGACCTCGGGTCTTAGCCTGGAGTGCGCTGATGTCTTGTCTTCAGCCCTGAGCATTAGAAGGTCACTCGGAAGCTATGCTTCCTGGTGAGGGGACTGTACTGGCTCCCCCTCGTGCTGGTGTATCCTATACACCAGTCCGGGCAAGAACTGGGGCTCACTGGTTGGGAGCAGCTTTAGGGAGTCTGTGGTTCTCAGAAAGGCTGCCCAGCTCTCTCCTGCAGCAAATCAGGTTGAATGGGGCTGAGCCCAGCATTTGGCAGCAGGTAAAGAAGCAAAGAACGGAGCCGGGCGTGGTGGCACACACCTGTAATCCCACTACTTAGGAGGCTGAAACAGGAGGATGGCAGGTTTGAGGCCAACCTCAGCAACTTAGCGAGACCCTCAGAAACTTAGCAAGACCCTGTTTCAAAATAAAAAAGGGCTGGGGGTATAGCTCAGAGGTAGAATGTCCCTGGGTTCAATCCTCAATAAACCCGCCCCTCCCCTTTCCCCAAAAAAAGAAGAAAAGAAAGAATTCGCTTTAGCCAAGCAAGACCTGGAGCCACACACGGCTCTGGTTTTCCTTTGCTCCCTCCTGTCTTACATTTTGGGGTGTGGATGCGGTGCTGGGGAGGCCTAGAGTGCAGCCTCAGACCTTCAATCCCCACATCAGTCATTTCCTCTCTCTGGGCTCTATTTAAAATAAGGAAAATGATATTCCCAGAGGGCCCTTCTCCACCTCTGCAGCCCTCCCAGGCCCACCACGCGTTTCCCTCCCGGTCTCTCACACAGACACATTCATTGACACACGGACACACACACTCGCAGTGACATAAACACAAGCACAGGGACACGCAGTCAGCCCTTCTCATGTCACACCTGCTCCACACTTTGTCACAGGCTCACCTATCACAGAACTGACCTCAGTGTCCTGGTTCAGTGGTTCCCAAACTGGCTGCACAGTAGAACCCTCTGGGAGCTTTGAAAAGTCCCACACATCCCAGGTCAAACCAAGACCCATCAATCTTATAAGCTTCGTGGGCTGGTTCCAGGCATCAGTATTTTTTTTCTAAGTACTGGGGATTGAACCCAGGGCCTTGCACGTGCTAGGCAAGCACTCTACCACTGAGCTACACCCTTGTAGACATCAGTGGTTTTAAACCTCCCCAGATGACGGCAGTGTGTAGCCAAGGTTGAGAACCAGGGGCTTCAATTCATTTCCTCACCCAGCAAGGAAGCATATAGAGAGAGTTACAGGGACGCACCCCAACATGAGACAGAACCCACGTTTCAGGCCCAGCTGGTCTTCCGCCAGCATGCCTAGTAAGCCCGTGACCCTAACTGCCCCTGTAAGAAGCTGGGTTCTGTCACCATGAGCCACACCTCTCCTGCTACGTGGAGGAGAGAGCCCAGCAAGAATCGGCCCCTCCCACCAGATGCTGCGGAGGGTGCTTCTCAGACTCCTTGGGGAGACCACTCGTGTCAGGATTCCCGAGAGCTTGCTAAAATGCAGACTCCCGGGCCCTGGCCAGCACAGCTGAGTCAGGAGACCAGGGCCAAGCCCCAGTTCTGGCCCTGACTCCCCAGGTCACTGTGAGGGGCTCTGGCTTCTTGTCTGCTACCTGCCGGTAGGCTGTGGAGGAGAAGGTTTGCGGGGCTAGTGCACGGGTATGAGTCGACTGATTTATGGCTGTTGTTGGCATTTTGTGCTTGTTGTTTAGGGCCTGCTGGTCCCGAGGTGGCCCGATGCCTCCATGAATGAGTGAGTGAAGACAATGAACTGCGGGAGGTGCTGCGAGGACGGCTCTGGTCACCCGTGCAGTGGGCAGGGGTGGGGCTGTGCTGTGCGTCATAGCCGTCTCTGCGCCATGGTCAGTTTGTCTGTTATGTGCAGTAGTAAATGAGGCCCTGTCATGATGGGAATGTCCTGTTGCTCCTGTGAGGCCTGGACTTCAGTGGAGTCATGGAGAGCGGGAAGGGGGAGGTGGAGGAAATGGTGCGCCTTTGAATGCTTGCTAGGTAGTAAATGACCCCCTGGGCATCTTACGTGCATTATTGCATCTGGCTCTCATACTCGACGTTACCTCTGCAAAAGGGGATGGAGACTCCAGAGGATATGGTGGAGACTATTCTATCCAGACTCGTCCAGCAGCAGTGGCTGAGCTGGGGTTAGAGCTCGGGAAGGTCGGTCTCCTGCGCCCGCGCTATGCCCACTGCACTGCACAGCCTGGCTTCCTCATGGAGTGTAAGGGACCATGGGGCTTGGAGTGAGCAGCCTCCTGCTTAGTGGAGGCATCCAGCCTGGAGCCCCAAGCCCCTGAAGGGTCACAGCCAGACTCCTGGGTCCAGGGTCCGCAGGCTGCCAGGGGAGGGGAGAACCTCTGAAGTCAATAGGTTTCTAACAACACAGTTCAAAGAAAGATAAAGATCAAAGGCAGAGGAGGTCAAAGAAGCCCAAATCAGAGCATCCCAGATTAAAGCAGGAGCACTCCCCGCAGGCTTCAGTCTCCAGGAGACCTGCCCGCCCCGCTCTCTCCACACAGAACCCGCATCTGTGAGCTGGCACTGGAACACAGAGGCGGCTCAGCCATAGACAGACGGTCACATAGAGTGAGGCAGGCGGCCCTGAAAAACAGACAGACAGAAACACACACACACACACACACACACAGAGGGAGAGAGAGAGAGAAACATACAGAGCAAGGCAGAGAAGCACTCTGTGTGTGTGTGTGTGTGTGTGTGTGTAAGAGAGAGAGAGAGAGAGAGAGAGAGAGAGAGAGAGAGAAACAGAAACAGAAAGAAAGGGAGACCAAGAGAGGAACAAGGAGAGAGACACAGAAAGAGATAGAGAGGGAGAGATTGAGGAACAGAGAGAAAAAAAATACCAGAAAGCCAAAGACAGAACCACACGACACAAAGTGAGGCAGTGAGGCA
>PVJS01043079.1:0-17221 GCA_004027185.1 Glis glis
TGTGTGTGTGTGTATATATGTGTGTGTGTGTGTGTGTGTGTGTGTGTGTGTGTGTGTGTGTGTGTAGCCACATAGATGACTCATCCATATATACAGAGACTGCCTTCAAGTACCTTGTAGTTGTGGCATGCGACACGCAAAATTCCCTGTGGTGAGTCTGGTCTTGGAACCAGCAGACCTGGGCCTGACTCCAGCTTCACGTGGCCCTGGCCAGCCCATAGTTCCAAGCCCTTCTCAAGCAGGAAATGACAAAAATAAGCACGGTAATGAGGCTGAACCAAGGGGATATTTCTGAGGAACGTGTTGTTGGGTGATTCTGTGGCTGTGTAAACATCAAAGAGAGTGATTACACAAACAAAGGTGACTACGATGTCACTAGGTGATATAATCTCATGGAACCACTGTCATGTATGTTGTCTATCATTGACCAAAACATCACTATGAAGCACAGGATTGCTTATGAATGCCAAACACATATCTTCTACACAGTAGATACTCAGTACATGTCCTGCATTGGGGGAAGCTGGGGAGTGGGAGTGGAAACAGAGAACCGGAATCAGTTCCTTGTGTTATAAGAAATAGAAGAGAGAGAGGGAGGGATGGAGGGAAAGGAGAAGAGGGGTAAGGGAGAGAAAGAATGGGTGAATAAGTAACTATACTGACTTCATGTCTTTGGTTATGTTATTTAGCCTCTTTAAGGCTCAGTGTTTGAACCTGAAAAATGAGGATAATAACATCTACCTCATTTAGTTGTGAGGATTCAAAAAAGGCAACATACCCACCAGGCCTCTATTTCTAGCTGGCATCTAACATCTACTGTGCTGGCCCTGCATATAAGCCCCACCGATGCATAAACGAAAGGCAATGCTTCTTGTTTTCATTTTTAAAAGCACTAAAGAATTAATTATGATGCTATTGATAGAATTAGATAGCATCTTGCCATTAGATGATGTTCCAAACATTCACATTAAGAGCTGTGGGACAGGCCCGTCCCCAGGAACTAGGGCAGCTTCTGGGGCTAGTTCTATTTATAGGTCCAAGCACGAGGCAAAGCCAGTGTGGTCACTGCTCTGGCAAAGCTGTGACTCCAAAACGAGAGTCCGTGGCTGTCAGGAACCGAAACTGAGTCAGAGGCAAAAAGCGCAGCGTGCCGCTCTGATTTCCTTGCTGTGGGAAGGCAGGGGCCAGAGAGAATAAGCAGGTCACTGGGTCGTTGTTCTTCGGTGCGGTCCAGGAGTCCTGCTGAGTTAAAGCAAGACGTGTGTGTGTGTGTGTGTGTGTGTGTGTGTGTGTGTGTGTGTGTGTCCTCCACAAACACATCTCATCTCTCATTTGTTCAAACTCAAGATGACTCATCATTTTGCCTTCCTGGTAATCCAGACGAGGCCACGCTTCCAAAGGCCACATCCACAGGCAGGACTTTCTAACAGGGGCATTCTGACTTTTTAGAAAAAGGCCAAAGACAACATCAGAAAAATCCTTTTGCTGGTCTGCAATAATAAAAGCCAGTGTTTATCAAACATCATTGCGTGCCAAGAACTGTACTTGGAGCCTCACGTCCTTTTCTTAATTCTTTTAACCCTGGGAGGCAGGCGTTTGTTCCCATTTTACAGATGAAGATAGCAACACTCAGATTAAGTAAAGACACATGCTAGGGCTGGCTCGCCCCAGCAGCGCTCCCACCGCAGCCGCCCTCCTGCCCTTCCCAGCTCTGCGTTCAGTGTCCTCGCATCGATGGCTTCAAATCGCTCACGGTGGGAGTATTTATTATCAAGCAGTACAAATCAGGGTCTCTGATTTTTCTTTTTTTTTTTGTTTAACCACAGGCGATCTGGTTGCTAAATATTCACCAGCTACTAAGTGGCCAGACTGTGGATTCAAATACAAGTCTCTCTTATCCGGAAGCGCATACCATTTCCAGAAAACAAGCTCCATCTAATAGTGCACAGCCAGGATGTGGGCAGTGGGCCCTGGGAAGTGGAGCTGCTGGAAGATGGCTGAACACCGGCTGACCAGAGGCTCCTGCCCCTCCTCCACAGGCCCCACAGGGGATACCTGATCAGATTCAAGCGTTATTAGTAAACACGTCTGAGCCTTTTTCCTTGTCTGTGCTGAGCTAAAGATTCGACTTAAATTACAAGGGCTGAGGAAGCCGGAGACGGGATTTACAGGGTAATAATAATGTGCTCTCCTCTATGTCACTTCTCATCTTCAAAGAATTTTATGGCCATTTACTAATTAGTCCTGGGCTGCACTCTGCAGGTACAGTGCGCGGGGATGGGTGAAACCAGCGAGAAGTGCTGGCAAGGAAGCAGGCGACCCTCGCCCACTTCCAAACGCCACTTGCTTCTGTTGCTGAGATAAAAATCACATGAACACTGGTGTTTTAATCCTTGGCATGTGAGGTAGAGAGTGGTTATTGTTGCTTTCTGATGTTTAGTTCCCCCTAAGAAAATCAGCCCAAGCCCTCCCCCTGGGGTAAGGGAGCTGAAAGTGTTTTTAAAAAGTCATACAATCTTTGTCCCCACAAACCTACAATTAGCACATCTCCCTACACCAGGAAAGAAAATAAGTGTTGGTGTGTTCACCAGAACCATGGAAGATGTGAAAGGTGGAGCGGGATCGGGAGCCAGGAGCCTGGGCTCAGTCCTGATGCCAGCACCGCCTGGCTGGTGGTCCTGGGTGACTCAACCTCTCTGATCCTGTTTCCTCATCTGTGGGACAGGACTGCCTACTCGCATCCATCACAGATCTGCTGTAAAGATGCACTGAGCCCACATCTGCGATAGCACTTCCGAGTGAGACTGAGCCTGCCTCACTGACGTGTGAGAGTGTCATTAATTATCCAGCCAGCCTGAGCCTGTGTGGTTGGCAGAAGCAAGAGGGGGACAGTCGTAGATCACACTGCCCGCTACTGGCTGTCACTACTGGGTGGCTCTCTGAAATGCTGAGCCCAGGCCCTGTGAGCTCCCTCACTCTGTGCTGCCAGCCACTCTCTGCTAGAACCAGAGCTGGGCAATGCCTGCGGGGTCTGAAGCGAGCCTGGCTCGGCGGGCAGCGGAGCCCAGTGCACGTCCCTCCTAAGGGACTGTGCCTTGCACTAGGGGGAGGGGCTGGAGCTTGGTACACAGCTGCCCTGAGTAGAGGGGCACCTTCCTGCGGGCAGCCAGCTGGGAAGGGTCAGAAGAGGACCAGCGTGGCCAGCTGGTTTGGTGAGTCGGGGCCACTTCCCAATAGAATCATCCAGGGAGTTTCACCAAAACCCAGATGCCCACGCTGCGGTTTATGGGAGTCTGGATCCACAGACCTGGGGTGGGAGCCGAGCAGGAGTTCCTAAAAAGCTCCCTGGGGAATTCTGATGAGCCAGGGTCCCACTCTGGTCTCATCCCCTCCTTGTATTACAGAGAGGACAGGTTGCACAGCTGGTGAATGGCAGGGTGGGGTCACAGACACAGGACACTGGGTGGCTCTGTGCCCTGGGAACTCCCAAGGTTTCAGGTCAGGGGGCAAAGTACCCCCATGGTGAAGGAACCCAGAGGTGGGCGGCTCCTTGGCTGGCAGCCCAACGTTCTCCAGCCTCCTAAGAACATTCTGGACGCCGGGAATGCAGGGAGAAGTACCTCTCACCAGCTGCACACAGCCCAGAGCCCACTCCCTTCAAGTGGTAAGACTGGTCTCCAAGAGCCACCAGGGTAAGACACAACACAAGTTTCAGGGGAGAAAAGGCTTAAAACTTGACAGAAGTCACAGAGACAAAGGCTTTGGAAGAAGGGTGGGGGCATTTATGTTTTACTTTCCCTGGAAAATGCCTACATCATCATCCATGAGTTTATTTCTTCCAGCTACGAAATACAAAGAAGGAAAGAAAGAGGGAGCGACAGCAGCGAGGGGCGCTAGGATTTGGGGTCCGGCAGAGCAGGGCTATCTGGGTGCGCAGAGCTGCTGTGTGAGTGAAACGCCGCGTGAAGACATTCCAAGCGGCCTCCAGGAAGCGGCCCTGGTGCAGAGCATGTGGACCCGCAGTCTGGCTGGCCCCCTCTCAACGCTGCTGTTTCCTAGAGCTTTCCATTGGCAAACGCGGCCTCCTGGAACTGAGGGACGAAGGTTTTGAAATAAGCCCTGGTGGGAAAGAGAGGAGAAAAAAATTGTGGTTAGCACAAACAACTCAAAAAAAAAAAAAGTGCAACTCCGAGCTTTCGACCTAACGCAGAACAGTTGTTATTTATTGTTCATGCATCTTGGCTTGGATTCTCCTTCTCTGCTGATGCAAAGCCCTCTGGAGTTTTTCAAGGGAGGTACACGCTGTTCAGCACTGTGCTATCTCTCACGGATATTTAAAGGGCTTTGTGCGTAGACCTTCCTGGCTGCCGATTCCTATTAGACATCAGTGCACAGGTTTCTGCTGCCCTTCCTCAGGACAGAGACAAGGGCCTGATCCAAGCTGAAAGACAGGACCATTTTGGCCACCCCATTATCTCAGTGATCTGAAATATCAGCAGGGTTTGTTTTCCCTCAATTGGACCTTTGACTTCATATACAGAAGGAATAAGGATTCCTAAATGCTCATGTCTGCATTTAGTTCCAAACATATGTAGTCTGGTCTACTGGAAAGGAAGCCAGGCTGGGTCTTATGAGAACCTTCCCAAAGCCATGGTAGGGTCTAGGGCAGACCATATGGGCTTCTGGACACCCAGATTTCTAATCTAGAAGTGGGGCCACATTCCACAGCAGGGGGAGTGCACATGCTGAGCCCACCCTGTGCCCAGCGCTGTGTGAGGTGGTGAGATGACCCAGATGTGGCACCACCTCGTGGGAGGGACTCAGTTTAAAGGAGGAGGCAGACACACAAGTACCGGGGGCACATGTGGGTGGTCAGTAGAGGGGGCATTACAGGCAGAGGATGCGGAAGGCCAGAGGCTTGCTGGCAGGGAGGGAGCTGCAGGGGCAGGGGGTCCCCTGGTCCCCTCCACCGACTCCCACACAATTGCAGTCACACCTTATGTATCGAGGCTCCTCCAGCAATGTCACCTTCCCAGAACAGTGACAGGACTGGGAAGGGCCACCAGGACCACCTGCCACCATTAGCACCACACAGTCTATTTTATTTAGGCTTTGGTCCCATGAAGCCTGGCTCCCAGATGATGAGAAACACCCAATTAGGAGAGGAGGAGCTAACTTAAAGCTGGAGGCAGATTTGTCATAGCAGGCAGAAGCAACAATGCATGACCCACCTTCGAGAGAGAGGAGAATTGCTTAGGAATCACAACTCAAACGGGGATCCTGGGGTGTAGGGTGAAGAGCCCTCCACAACCCAGCAGGCCCTGTGGTCACTGTTGGATCAGAGTGAACACAGTGAATGAAGATACCTCACCGCCCTCGTCCCCGGCCACTGGGCCACTTTGAATGCTCAGGCTCTTTCTCAGTCCCAGCCTCCACACGGCCTCTCTGCAGCATTAAATGTTGGCTCCTCTCGCTGGATGCCTCTCTTTCCCTGTAACTTGTGCGACACTGAACGTCACAGATCTAGCTCTCTCGTCTCCTCCCTTTCCCTCCAGATGCAATCTCTCCTCTGGCTGGTCCCTCCCGACTGCAGAGCAAGGTCGAGGTCATGGTTACTGGGTTACTCAAAGGCTTGCATCACCCTTCTCCCGGCTGGCTCTCCAGCCCTCCTCCCCCTCCCAGCGTACAGCCCCACATTCCTAACCACCTGTGGGACATTCTGACCTGGAAGTCGCTGTGTAATTGAAACCAGCGTGTTCCACACGGGTGTTTTCATCACCATTATGTATCTGAAAGTGCTTGTACTTCTGTAACAGTCTCAGCTTCTTTCTCAACCAGCTCCATGGCTCCCTAAACCCCTGCAGCAAGCTCGTCCTCACTCTCCCCTCCTCCCTGAAGTCCCCCGTCCTTGGTGACACCGCTGCCAGCTCTGGTTTGGTTGCAGAAGCTGCTTCCCTCTGGTCATGAGGCCTGCAGCTAGATGGATTCCCTTGGGGTGTGGTCTCTGCACCACCCTGATCAAGACCTTTGTGTTCCCCAAACTCTCCACCTGGCTCTCAGTGATTCTCACAATCTGGTTCCAAACTGCGTAAAAAATAAAATTATCCTTTGGCTCTGTGACAGTTTTTTGAGGTCATGACCCCTTTGAGAAGGTAAGAAAGCAAAGGACCCTCCTCCTAGAAAAAGTGCAGGGAGCTCCCCACAAATGCACACGCCACATGCAACTGGAGAGTGCCGTGGCCCCCCAGGCCCATCCATGGTCCAGGCCTAAGCCCCGCATCTCCATGCCTCCCCGTGAGGCCCCTGCTTTTCCTCACATGGACTGTCTTCCATCTTGGGGCTTCATTTCTGTTCAGGCCAGATGCCCTTGCTCCCTAAGCCTTCCCTGGCCACCGGAAGCTTCTCTCCTGCGCAGACACTCTTTGTGCTTCTCCGAGGCTCAGGTCCCTCATGCACATGTCCTCCCTGCCCGGCCACACTGCCACCCCTGGAAAGGGAGGTGAGTCGCCCTCTCCGTGAGCCGGGCCTCGCTCGGCATGCTGTCCATGAAGGTTTCTGTCTTTAATTAATGTAGCTCCTGATGGCCACCAGTTTTCAAGGAGCAGTTAAAAGCATGTCCATTACATGCTGCTTAAGAAGGCGGGAGAAACGGCAATCCCAGGAAGCAATCCATGTAACAGTTACGTACCAACGAACAAAATGAGTCTATCCTCAGATTTCAGCTCTGCCAACTGCTAGGAAGAAAGACATCCACTCCTGATCGACAGCTCTGAGTCAGCCAGCTCTCACCTTCTCTGACACTTAGGACCTCAAAGTCCTTGCTCATTATTACACCAGGCCACAACCATCATCCTTGATGTACAAGGGGGACTGTGAAGTGGCAGAAGGAGCCCCAGACCTAAAGCAAGGTGGACCAAGAGACGCCCTGGGCTTTGCTGCCCTACGATGAGCAGGAGTCATGAGCCCATCCTGATGTGACACTCACTCGGGACAATGTGTGGCAGCGGCCAGCTGCTGCCTAGACACGAGGGCCATTCATTCCTTACAAGTTTCAGGGGCTGCCATTTTCCCAGAGTCTGGATGTGTGACCGGGGAGAGCCTAGTGGCCTTTATTGTGAGGGTCACAGGAGGAACAGGCTGCTTCAAGTGCACCATGGAGGGTCCCCTGGCCACATTACAGGCAGGACCTTAGAGGACAGGCTGCAGCTCATCTATTCTGGGACCCCAGCATGCCTGATGAGTGCACGGTGCTGGCTGCGATGATCGCCCTGGGCACTGGCTGGAGCCAGCAGCCATCGGCCCAGGGAGGGGGTGCTGTCCATCATCCTGGGGTCCTGAGTCTTGTGGGCCCTGAAGCTAACCTACCAGCTCTGTTTTTTTTTCCCTGGAAACTTCTGGGGGAAGGGGCTGCAAGCTCCTTACACAAAAAGGTTTTGGCAAGAGGGAGCATGCTTGAAAGGCAAGCTCTTTCCTTTTCAGAAAGTTCTAAAGTTTCCTGTGTGTCCTGGGCTTTCCCTGCCAGGGCAAGCTGCATGCCGCCAAGGGGAAGCGTGGCAGGGCTATTTAAAGGCAAGGCGCTGCCAGCTGTTTGCAGTGGGCGCTTCTCAGCCTGGATCCTCATCAAGCCAGTTAGGGAGGGGGAGGGGAAAGAAGGGGAAAATGACAATTGGCTCCCACTCATTTAGAGATGTTTTTAAAGCACTGTTTTCATTTATTTCTCTTTTTATCAGAGAAGATGGAGAGCTGCCCAGAGTACAGCTTGTTAATGGCACTAGTTATCTGTCATCTTTTTGAGAAATCTGTGACCCAAAGGCAAAATGTATGGTAAGCTTTCGGAGTGTGTGCTGCGGTAGGGGGCTCCTTGCCTCATTAACTGGCCAAGGAGGGGCCCCAGGAGAGAGAGGCCTGGAGTCAGCCAAGCCCTCACTGCACTCACCCCGGAAGGGGATCTGTTTTAGACCAAATCAGAGCTCAGTAGCCCCAGGACTAAGTAAGGTTCCGACCCTTCTCACTAATCTCAGCCCCTTCACTCAGGGTGTCAGAAAATCACAACCCAGTGTAACCCAAGAGTCTCAGTTAGGAGAATAAAACTTAGAGAAAAGATTCCAGGCCAAGACTAGGTTGATTCTGTACAGATTCCGAGTGGGAGGGGAGGTGGCCCAGGCTCCAGCTCCCAGGCACAGCACAGGCCAGGAGTCAGAATGCTGGGTCTCAGGCCCGGGGCCAATCTCCCCCTCTCTGGGCTTCGGTCCCCTCATCTACACAGCTGAGAGCCGAGCCTCATGTCTCCAAGGACTCTGTCCACTGGATGTGAAGGATGGCTAGTGTAGTTGGACTCTGGGGCCAGTCAGACCTGAGCTCCAGGCCTGGCCATGCTCCTTCCTAGCTGGCTCCCTTGGCAAGTGACATTAGATTTAGTCTGTCTGTCAAGTGGGAATAACTGTGCCTACTTTAAAGGGTTCTTGCAAGGGTTCAATGAGATGGTCCAAGTAAACACTTGGCGCGGTACCTGGCATAACAGATGATGGATAGATGGCAACTGTTACCATGGGGATCAAGCTGGGTCTAAGGGGGAGAGGCTCAGAGTCTGTGGAAACAGCCACAGAATGTACGTGTGTCTGCAGAAAAGGGAAACCTGTATGGAGAGAGAGGTCCTGGGGTCCCTGCCCTCAGTTCATCCTTTTCCCTGCAGCTCTTTGGATCAGGCCCTCCCTTCCCACTTACTGTATTGAGCTGGTGGCGCAGAGATGGCCCCTCTCAGGGCTGGACACTCAGCCACAGCCATCAGGACTGTGTAGCTTTTGAAATTCAGTCCCGAGTTGCTTGTGGCATATTGGTGGCACCTAAGGGTGAACTCTGCAGCCAGAGGCGCCTCAGGCCCATGCTTCTCCTCTGCCCACACCTGCCGGGCATTCTGCTTAGGTCAGTTGAAGGCTCTGGCAGGGAGGAGGTCGCAGCTGTTGGCTAGAGGGGTGTTTAAGAATTGTGTGGCTCTGGCTGCCAGGACAAGGGCAGTGTCAGTTGGTCTGGTCCTCAGACAGACCTTTCTATTTTCCAAAAGTCTAAACAACTGCCTTCTTCCAAAACAGGACTTGAATTCTGGAATTCAAAAATGATTTTCTTTGGGCAATTGTAAGATGAGACATATGATGTTTGCTCGAGCCAGGCCAACGCGGTGGTGGGGTGGGGCGGGAGCAGCGGTTCAGGGACACGACCCTCACTGTCAGGAAATCAAGAACACATAAATCAAGTCAGAGGTCGTTTTTGCAAATAGAGGCAAGTTTCAAACATCTAAGTCGCATTGCTTTTTCCAGTTTTATTCTGCAGCTGTGATTTCAACTGGCACATGTTTTTAATCAGTCATATGAAAACCGATTGTGGTCTGAAAATCAAAGCGGTCCTGTAAATAGTGTAAGACAAGTCCCGCTAATCATGCCTCGTGGTCTTGCCTTGTCCTCATTGTCCTGAACCGCCACTGTAAATACTGACTCACCCGGGGTCCTCGCCTCCTGTCAAAGCGTCACCCTCACAAAACGATCTCTACAAAGAGACCCGTTCCATCTCAGTGCCCTCCACCCCAAACTCTCCAAAGGCCATGTGACAACTACCCACTCAACTCAGGGTGGCTTGGTGAGCAAGTGACGGGCACGACGCGAGCTTGTTTTGTAGTTGTGCCCCAGGCGATGGCAGCCTGGCTCTCGGGTGTGGGCTCCAGGAACAAACAAGTGGTTGTAGCAGTTCATGTACACACGCTGGCCAAATGCGCCGACCCTTGAATGGGTCTGCTTTGTTTTCAGGGGGCCTGAGCTTGTAAAACAAGGATTTAACACACTGGAGATGGGAAAGCTTTATACCACGTGAGAGCGTCATGCTCACAGCTCCAGGCAGGCCCTGCCCTCAATGGGACTCAGTCTCCCCTCCGCTGGATGCCAGGGCACACTGAGCACCAACCTTGGGCACAGCCATGGTCTGCTTTGGTGTGAGATGTTTTGATTCCTGTCTAGACTGTTCTTACACAGCTCGCCTCCTCGCCTGTGAGAGGCTGAGCCTGTGGTCTCAGTATGTGTTGAATTAAGTCAAATGCTGTTTCAGAGATCCATTTCTAGACATCAAAGTACTGGGATGAAATCTGGTTCCTGCCCAACCAACTTTTAAATACCAAAGTTATCAAGATACCTCGCCGTTTTCTCCCCTCTAGAGCCTTATGGAGCTCACCAGTTCCTTTGGGGCTGGTGCAGCCTGCAGCCCCAAGCACAGGGGCTGGGCCTTGCTCTGAGGGGCTGCAGGTGTCTCTGTTCCCTTGGCATCCCTGTGCAGCGTAGGAGAGGGGGACAGAGGAAAGCCTGGGCCAGCCGGCCAAATGACGGGGCGGGAAGGGGAGTCCACATGGTCCTGGGCCTCAGGAGCCACCAGGCTGACTTCCTCTTCTGGGCTTCCATCTCAATGTGTCTGCATCTGTGATATAATAACCTTCCCCTGCACCAGACTATAAGCCCCTGGAGGGTAAGACATCTGTCATATGCGTCCATTTTTGCACCCCAGTTTTGAGTACAGTGCCCAGCACAAGCAGCTATATACAGATTTCTCAAACAAATAAAAATATGTGGCTTGTTTGAAGATATACTCTAGAATGGTAGAATTCTGTAATAGGAGGAAACCTCGGATGTTATACAATCATTACAGGGAAGAGAAAACTGAAGGCTAGAGCGGTTGGAATGATCCCCCTAATAAAGCCTGTGATAATTATATGTCCCCACAGGCCCACTCTGGAAGCCCCTCGGAGGCTGAATCTGGGGACAGCTCATCCTTTGTCCCCGGTGCTCGCCTGCCTCAGGCCTCATAGGTGAATGTCAATCTGGTGCACAAGTGAACAGCACCGGCCCCCAGGGGCAGCCCCGCAGCCCAGAGCCAGCCCCACCCCCTTCCTCTCAGGCTGATTTCCATCAAAACCTGCTTGAGGACAGGCTGGGGTGGCAGTGTGGCCACCTGGCCACTGAGAAGGGCTGTAATGATGGGGTGCACTTGGCTGGGCTGGGCCCGAGGAATGTGGTGCTGCCCGGGCCTGGGGACTCGGAGCAGAGCCCCTGATGCTAGGAGGGCCACGTGGATGCCTACGGAGGGTGCAGGGACCTCACTGCCATCCCACCACAAGGAGGGTTACTCATCAGCTCACCTGCAGGGGAGAAGCGGCCGCCTGTCTGATGGCGGTGAGTCACCACCAAGGTCACAGATGACCCTCCACTTCTTAGTCAGCACCAAGGGAAAAACCAAAGGAAGGCCCTCAGAGAGGAAGTGCTCAAGGTCCCAGAGTGTGGGATCTGGCCCCCGTCACACTGCAGCTGGACAGTGCCTCGGGGCTCCCACCCAGCACTGCCACCATCAGCCTAGACCCATGGTCTGGTTCTAGTCCCAAAGGACCGAAAGAACAGTTAGGACATCAGCAACTCTTTGGGGCATAAAACACGTCTGGGGTTCTCATGTGTTGTCTGCCTGGTGGTAAATCTGGTCTCCCATTAGATCTGAGCGTCTAGGCTGCAGCTCCTGTCTTCCCTGGCTGCTGGCTTTGGTCACCCCAGCACTCTGGGTCTTTGCCCTCCTAGGTGTTCACAGACAGCCCTCAAAGATCTGGGGGAGGAGCAGTGAGAGGGCCATCGTCCCTCCTCTTTTCACCCTGAACCCTTATTCCTGCAGCTGAAATAACATCCTCAGATGCCTGGGTCTCTGGGCTTCAGACAAAAGAGCGGCAATTCCAGAGAAGTTATCCAGTGGGGGAGGGTGCCCAAGGTCGGCCCTCTGCTGGGTGCCCTGGCCCTCTATGGACAACAGTCATTCGTGAAAGGTTAGGTCCCACAGTGGAACTCTGTGGGACTGCTCCGCGGGACTGTGTGGGGGAGTTCCACTCAGGCTGGCAGGGGCCAGAACTTCTGGCAGGTGGAGGCCCTGTACGGGTCTTCTCAAATCACTATGGGTGCTCCAGAGAGGCAGGGGAGGAAGCCGAGGAGCCCCACCTGCTTTGTGGGTTCACAGGGCTCCCTCCACTCTGCACAAGCCCAGGGCCCCCCACGTTGTCCCTGTACATGCTGTCGACAGGTAGCTCTGTGGCCCCAGGTGCTAGTTACAGAGCAGGAGGGCAGGAAAGAGGGGAACGTGGATAAATGCCAGCCTCCTGTGGTATAGAGGAGGCTTGTTCGAACAGTGGGCTGTGATCCAGTAGTGGGTTGTGCAATCCAGTTAGTGGGTCCTGACCAGCATTAAAACAAAGTGAAATAATGTCAGAGCACATCACATATAGCGAGGGGAAACATTGTTTTGTGAAACTTTTGTTCGAGTTGTATATACTGAATTAGGATGCGAAGTAAATATCTTGCTGTGGATTGTGGCAGAAATGTCTGGAAGCCACAAATATAAGGGAGGGGGTGCCTACTACATGGTACACATCATGCTATTTGTTTTCATCTGTATGACAGGCCCACCACGAGGGTTGGTGTCTCTATTTTTGCCAATGAGAAATCTATGATTCAGAGATGCCAAGTGATTTTCTAAGATCACACAGCTAACAGGGGGCAATGCTATTTATGAATCCAGACCTGCTTGACTCTAAACAGCACATGCTTTCCACCCTGCCATAATTTCCAGTGGAAAGATCACTAGCAATTGAGCTGGGACACTTGGGCTGTCTCTGGCTCGGTCATATGACTCACTCCTCCATTTTCTTATCTACATGAGGGAGTGGGGTATATGATTTCTAAGATCTTTTAATTTGGTGGACTTCCCCTCCCAAACATCATTTTAGCTGAATTTTGGCCTTTTCCATTAAAATTTTTACTAGAATTGCCAATAGTGCAGTAATAAATTTCAAGAACTACCTACTGCCCAGCCCCATGACATCTACAGTCATTCTTGCAGAACCCTCCACACGGCCCTCCCTCTTGTAGGGGTGTGTGTGTGTGTGTGTGTGTGTGTGTGTGCGCGCGCACATGCGTGCGCACATGTGTGTCTACAGGAGTCACCTGGTACCTTTATTCTTCATCTGGGGGCCTGCACTGGGTGGCTCCTCCTCAGTAGAATGACTGTGATCAGCAGGGACAAAAGGGACAAACTTGACCTCCTCCTTGCTTGCCCATCTGGTTCTGGGAAGTGCTAGTGTGCCTCAGTGAGGAATGAGGCTACTTTGAGTGTCTGGGAGGAGGAAAAGAAGGTACAAGAAGGGCACATGCAGCCCATCCAGGTGACATGGGTGGCACCATAAATGTTCTCTAAGTAATGAGTTCAAGAACAAAGGGGACCCAGAAGGTTCCTTCAACACAGAAGTCATTTGGTATCTTACAAATGCCAACTCTTCAAAGAGCTATAAAAGGGGATGTCCTATTGTCCCAAGGTGATGGGACAGCCATTCCAGTTCTGCTTCTCACTTGCTATGTGACCTTGGAGGAGCCACTTCGCCTCTTGTGCCCCAGATTCCTCATTTGTGAAGTGAAGGGATGATTTTTTTGGGGGTACTGGGGATTGAACCCAGAGGCATTCTACCTCCGAGCTACACCCCCAGCCCTATTTTATTTCTTATTTGGAAACAGGGTCTCGCTAGGTTGATGAGAGTCTCACTACTTGCTGAGGCTGTCCTCAGCCTGTGCTCCTCCTATCTCAGCCGCCCAAGTACTGGGATTACAAGCATGCGCCACCATGCCCGGCTGAAGGGATGATTTCTGAGGCCACTGCTAGGTCTAGTATACTCTTATTATTACTATTACTACTATACTCTGTCTATTATTATTATTGCTTTAGTATCAATCCAACCTCTTTAGTCAGAGACAGTTTCTTAAGTGGAAGCAGTAATTTAACAAATGACCTCTCCTTGCGCTTTGCTAGAGGGTTCCCTCCAGAGCCTTAATAAGCATCATCAGAGGCACTGCACATGTGTGAGTTTTCTAAATATCACCCCTTTGTCTCCAGATCTGACTTATGACCCCAAGAACGACGGTCAGCCTCCATGCTGGCCCTCTTCCTCCAGCCTCCAAGCCTGCAGACAACCAGACATTCATAGACTCCAGATCTGACTTAGGATCCCAAGAACAATGGTCAGCCTCCATCCTGGCCCTCTTCCTCCAGCCTCCAAGCCTGCAGACAACCCAACAGTCAGAGACCGGTGGACAGCTCCTGTCCTAGTAACGGGCTGGCTCCTGCAGGGGTGAAGGAATGCATGTGAGCAGGGCCCTGGTCCCTGGGGGACACACAGACACTTGACTCCCAGGGCAGAGAGCTGCGCGCTAGGCCTGGCAGGGAGCCGAGGAGTTGTGCTTTACAGTCCTGGGCCAAGCCCTCCTTGGCCCACTCAGTACTGCATTGAGCAAACTTTCTGCCTCAAGTTTGCTTTCTTTTCTGCTTAGAGCTATGCCAGGGCATTATGCAGCAGGCCAGACGTCTAGCACCTTTAATGACAATAATAATAATTTGCATTTATACCAGGCCTTTCATCGGGGGATCTTAAAGTGCATCACAAACAATAATTAATTTTCCTTTGCAAGTCTGGGAGCCAGCTAAGTAGGAGCCCCTTTACTTTGCAGATAAAGGGTACTTTCCTGGGATGTGAAACATGTTGGGGGCCTTTCCACCTACGCAAAAGCTATCTAGCCCTTCTGAAGGCCTGGCCTGAGCATCAGGCTCTCCACGGAACCTGCTGCCAACAACCAGCCTGCAGCCATCTCTCCTGCTTGGGGAGCTCCTCGGTGCGCCTTGCTGAGCCACTCATTTGGTGCTAATCAGAGAAACTCTCAGGTGGGAGAGGTCTTAGGAGGCTGTGCGAGACAGGGAGCGCCCCAGCAGCACTTCTGAGGGGGAAGCCTTCTGACTGCCTCTGCTGATGGGAGCTCAGCACTTACAGGCCTGAGGAAGCCGGGCTGTCTCCCGAGGGCTGTGGGAGGAGTCCCCTGGTTGTGGGCTCTGGCTCCTGGGGTCTGCCCAGCTTTAAATGCAGCTCTTCAGACTACCCAGCCCCACCCCTGGGTGGTGTAAACACCAGAGGCTGCAACTTAGTGACAAAGCCATATCCTAATTTCCTACTGAGTGAGTGACTGAATGAGTGAATATTCCTCCTTTCCAAGGATGTGTGTGTGTGTGTGTGTGTGTGTGTGTGTGTGTACGTGTGTGTGTTGTCCAGGGTCTTGCTAAGTTACTGCTCACTGGCCTCGAACCTGTCATCCTCCTGTCTCAGCCTCCCAAATACTGGGATTACAGGCATGTGCCTCTGAGCCTAGCTTACAGATCTATTCTTAAAGTCTATGCAACAACAGTCAACGCCAGGGACTTGTTTTCGGAGAACAAGCCAGATAATAATCTCCTTAGGTTTTTTATTTTTTATTTTTGTATGTGTGTGTATGTGGTGCTGGGGATTGAACCTGGGGCATTCTACCTCTGAGCTACACCCCCAGACAGAGTCTATTAATTTTTTTATTTAGAAATAGGATCTCATTAAGTTTCTGAGGTTGGCTTCGAACCTGCAATCCTCCTGTCTCAGCTTCCCAAGTACGGGGATTATAGGCATGTGCCACCATGCCTGGCTTTAGTTTTTAAACCCTACTTTATCAGAATAAATATGTGGTGTTAAACTTGAGAAGAGGATACATCAATGCTGAGCTGGGAACCGACAGTAGGACAGGGAACCCTATGGTCCTCCTCCGCCCTGGGCTAGAGGCAAGAGAGAGAGAGCGAGACTGAGGGGGGAACGAAAGCCTTTGCTAAGTTGATTTTCAAAAAGCTAGATCTTCTGGGGAAACCAACAGCTCCCTAGAGAGATTTCTGGGTCCTTGCTGGTTTGCTTTTTGCCTGAAAAAGGAACCCGCCCTCGCTCTGCCAAGAGCACACTGTTTGGGTGAGATTTTTCTCACAGCAGCTTTCCATGGAAGGAATTTCGAGCATTAAAGGCTGCTAATTTCCTAAAACCTGTGTCCACACGAGCAAGAGGCTTGACTTGTGGAGACATATTCTCATGCTGCTTGGACTTCACATGATTCCTACTTTCTGGTCAACAACTCGGGGTGATCTTTTGGGCTTGAATTTGGTCCAGGGTCATTAATTTGAAAGACGAGTGGGAAAAGACAAAGGGGCTAGAAGTGGAAGCTATTGTTGTCATTCTGCAACCATTCCCTAGCTGCTTCAGAGAGAACATGGATTTTGGAGTCAGAGAGAACTGAATTCAAATACGATCCATTGCTAACAAGCTGTGTGTCTGGGAGAGTCCCTGGGTCTCCACACGTGTCACCACTGTGGCTGTTTTGAGGCGACAGTGCCAGGTACATGGTAAGGACTCAAACTATACTGGTTTCCTCTCCTCCCCCACTCCACTGCCATCAGACAGCTACAAAAGCACACACCGTGGAACTCCTGCTTCTCTTCCCGTCAGCGAACATTTACTGAAAAGCTCCTACTGCCAAGAGCCTGGAATACCTACAGCCACGGTCTAACTGGTGCCTGGCACCTAGTGGGTTTCCAGTATTTGCTGAATATGTGAATGAACTAACTTGATACTTGGTATCTTGCAGTTTATAACAGGCTTGTAAAATAGCCACATTTCACTCCAAGCAACCACCCTGCATGTGGAATGGATTCCGTTACTCTACAGCCATGGTATCCATGAAAAGACAGCCTTGCAGAGAGGAAGTCATGCCCAAGATCTGGTACGGGATAAAGACAGAGGGACCAGTGCCCTGCAATAGCACACTCGGCCCAGGAGGGTCTTCTGTGCCTTCCGGGGCCACTGAGGACTCAGACTGCGAGCAGAAGGAGCATGGCTTTGGGCCTAGCCATATTCCACTAGATGGGCCCTGCTGAGCACTGCTCCAATCCCACGTGGCCATACACACTGCAACCAAGCGTGAGGGGCGACATCATGAGCCTGGTGGTCAGAAGGATGTTTTTAAAATCGAGACCCATTTGCCAACAGCAGGTGTCTTTCTCTCAGGCCCTGGGCGATGGTCTCATGCTAGCATAATGGCCAATCCGTGTCGACCTCACTGGCCTCCTTTTCCCTTTCCCCAGGGGTGCGATAGCGCCGATGCGCACAGCTGTCCTTCATCTTCCCAATTCCATTTTTCAAGGCCGCAGAGAGGGAAGTGCTGTGCTGTAAGATGCACCACTCCTTAGCGTGGTGCTCTGCACATTTTAGGGCTCCAGATAGTATGAACTGCATGCTTGCTCATCCCCATATTCTTTTTTTTTTTTTTTTTTT
>PVJS01043080.1:0-17220 GCA_004027185.1 Glis glis
AAAAAAAAAAAAAAAAACCCATTCCCTGGAGATTATGAAAGAAAATGAAATACTCTACTTTTTTTTTTGGCGGTACTGGGGATTGAACCCAGGGGCATTCTACCTCCGAGCTACACCCCCAGCCCTATTTTTCTTTATTTTGAAACAGGGTCTCACTCAGTTGTGGAGGGCCTCATTAAGTAGCTGAGGCTGGCCACGAACCTGCGATCCTCCTGTCTCAGCCTTCCAAGTTCTGGGATTACAAGTGTGCGCCACCACGCCTGGCTGAAATGCTCTACTTTTTAACATAGCCAGCCTAGCCTGGAAGGTGTGGTTTTTCCTTTTAAACTACTCTAGCCTTTGGATTGTTTGTTTCTGTGGGTTGATTTTCAAGGGGCACCCAAGAGAGAGAGCAGTCACCAAGCTGGTGGTGTGCGTGGCTCTCAGGTCAGACCCGCATGCTGCCAGCCTGATTGTCGCTTACCAGGTGAGCAGCCTTGGACAGGAGCCCTGGGGCTCCCGACTCCTCTGCAGAACACTGTGGTGATTGTCCCTGCCTCGGGGTCGTAGACGGGTTAAGTGAGGCTAATTCAGCACAGCCCAGGAGCAGCCTGGCACGGGCTGTTCGCTGCTCTTCCTGCCACAGAAAGTCCCAGGGAGGCGGGCAGCTGGCTGTGCCTGGTGAGTTTCTGTTGTGGTCTGAACGGCTCATGTGTGTCTGTCCCCTCCTAGTACCATCTTCCTCATGGGACCCGTGAAACAGCTGAAGCGCATGTTTGAGCCGACGCGTCTGATCGCAACCATCCTGGTGCTGGTAAGGCCTGCTGGGTAGCTGCACTTCTCACTTGGAGTTTTCATTTCTGCCATGTGGAATATCGTTCTGTCCTCCTCCCCCTTTCCCACTTCCCGAAGCACCTGGCAGAGGGGAGCTTTCTAAGGCACCATAGCTACCTCCCCACCTTTTGGTTTCAGTTGGTGTCTGGGTGCTGCAGTTCCGAGCAGCACCTGTAGAGGGCGCTCACGCCACCTTAGCCTAACCCATGTGGCGGTAGGAGAGCTGGACACCTTCCCTGTGGCTGTCAGAGCCCCACAGGAGCAGAGCTTAGAGGGAGTGACCCAGAAACACCGGGCTCGCTCTTCAGAGTGGCGCCCAGGCTTCTAGGACGGGCTCTTCTTTTCCTTCACTATCTGACTTCAGGATTACATTTACTAGCTCTCATCAGTCCCCTGAAGGGCAATGGGCTCTTCAGAGCTGTCTCCTGTGCCCTGCAGTTTGCCATGCCTTCCTGTCCCATCCACCCAGGGCTCCTTTCCGTCTTGACCCAGCTTCCACGTGGCTGTCAAAATCCTTCCTGACCTGTCTGTGGACTCCTGCTAGGATTGCCTGTGTTGCAGCACCTGGGTTTCCATCAGTATACTTTTGCTTTCAGTTTCCTTTGTGTTTATCTCACTGGTTCACATAGGCCAGTTCTTCAAGGCCAGGGGCATCTTTGCTCTTTGGTGTCCTTTCAGAGCATCGGCCGCGAGGCCGGACGCGCCGTGTTCAGGGGCTGAGTAGTGACCGTTACGGGGTGGAGACGAAAGGCACGGCCGGTGGCTCGAGTGCCAGCTGTTCTTGGCCAGCCCCAGATGTAGGTGACCTGGACAGTCTGTCGTAGAAAGAGCTTTTTAGGAAGGGACCTGGGGAAGTGTCAGGTGCCAGGTGAGCAAGCAGCTGGTCGCTGACTGGACGATGACGTCTCCTGTCGACTTTGTCATCGCACGCCGCGGCGGCTCCAGAGGCAGGAGTTAGGATACAGAGGTTTGCTTTAGTGTGTTTGAGGGCAAAGGTGGATGGGGTGGGCCAGAAGTGGGATTTGGTTTGCTGGGTGGAGATTCTGGGAAAACTTCACAGTATAAGAGCCTCTCTCTCTTTCACTCTCTACGAATCTTCCTCGGTGGTTTGCTGTCATGGGGATTAGAACTCTTCCTTACGTGGATGGTCAGTGGGTTAAGTGCGTTGAAATGAGGGCTGCGTTCCCTTTCTGTGATAATCAGATTTGGATTACTGCAGCCCAGTGAGATCGCCGCGAGTTTGTCAAGAGTATTACGCCTTGACAGGTTTTTCCCCACGTTGTCATTGTATTAATTAAGTCACGTTTCCTCTCCCTCTAGTTGTGCTTTGCACTCACCCTGTGTTCCGCCTTCTGGGTAAGTGTGTACTTTAGTTTCCTGTAACATTTTGGCGTGTGCCCCTGGTCACAGGCTTTCCTGTAACCTTTCCATTTTTCTTTCAGTGGCATAACAAGGGGCTCGCTCTCCTCTTCTGCATCTTGCAGTCTTTGGCCTTGACGTGGTAAGTGACCTTTTAAACAGTCCCCTCCCACACAGCCCCCTGACTCAGGCAGCTGAAGGAGATAGAACCTACGTGCTGTGGGCAGGAGGGGAAGTTGCAGGAGCTGAAGTCGGGCTCCGTGGCCCGCTGCCAGTAGGTGGCGGTAGCGGTCCTGAGCGGTCCTGGAGGCTGTTGACTGCCGCAGCCTTCTGCTGAGCTCATGGTTGATTTTGAGATGCACAAATGTTATTAAGCCACTCATGTCCGGTAAGCACAAGGACAATGAAACTATTCTAAGGGCCGGTCAAAAGAGGCTATGAGTCAAACAGACATTAACAGAGAAGGGAAGTGGCAAGACAGATAATGAGCCCCGCTCTTGTGATGGCGTGACTCATTCAGCCGGAGGACAACTAGGGAACTGTCAGGGGGAAGAGCACGCGGCCGGCTGGGGGATCGTCGTGCGCTCGGGGCCTGTCGGCCTTCAGAAGTCCAGTTGAGGACTGGGAATTGTAACTCCGGGGCCAGGCATAGTAGAAGGGCTACTGGAGACGTGACCTTTCAATACCGTGAAGGAGCCCCTTCTGACCATCGGTCAGAGTGAGAGGGCGGTGGCCTGAATGGAGTCTGTGGCTCCTGGGCCATCTCTGTGATACTTTCAAAGTCTATCAAGGGCTGGTATCTGCCAGGACAGTTGCGGCATAAATGTGACTGCTGTGTTTTGGGAAAGGACGTTCACTAGTGTGCGGAGGAAGTTCAGAGTCCCTCGGGGTCAATGAACCGTTTGGTAGAAATGGATCTTGAAACTGTAACTCAGCACCCATCCCCCTTTAGTAATTTTGGACTTTTGAATTAATGTACTACCATGCTGTACCTGCAATGAATATACTACTGTGGTCACAAGTAAGTGTGCTTGTGTACACTGAATGTGTAAAGCACGGAGTGGAACGATGGTCTGATTTTTAACATGACATACTCACCTTGCAAGGAGGTGCTGGAAGGGCCTGGTTTGTTGCTGTGCATTTATCTTTTAGTTTTCTTTGGGGTGCAGAAATTGGTACCCATGAACACACACCTTTTTGCTTGTAGACTCATTGTGAAGACAGTTTCAAAGGGCAGTATTCTACGGGCCCAGGCACACTGTGATAGTCTCTCAGATATTGACACGTGCTGGCTCTGTTTGCTTTTCTTGGGGCTGACGCACTTGCCTCCTGTCTGACATACAGTCCTGGTTACTTACAGCTATGGAGCCTCTTCCCTGCGTAGTTCCCTCCCAGGCCACGCGGCTGAGCCAGCTGGGAACCCATGCCTCTGGACTTGGGTTCTTAAGAACATAGCCTCGTTACGTTCTCATCCATAGCATTGTGGATAGTTTTTCTTTTTTTAATTAGTAGGAGCAAAAAAGAAATCTCAATAGGGTCAAAATTAAATTCTCTTGAAGGTTTATAAAATGTTAGAGGACAACTGTTCTGGATTTTACTTGCAATTCTTTTAGAACAGCGCTCCCATGCCACGTGGGAATCTGGAATCTGCCTGTTTTAGTTGATTGCTGCCAGCTCTTTTGTTTGATTAAAACAGTTACTCCAGTGAGGCTGGGGTTATAGGGTTCATCTCTGCCTGGGCCTTTGACCCATCCTGTGGCCACCTAGCTATGCACCGGTGAACATGTGTGTGTGCACACGTGTGTGCATGTGTGCATGCGGGCCTCCAAGCCAAGGAGGGGGAGGGTCTGGATAAAGACGCTCTCAGAGCGTTCTGCTCTGTCGCCTTCCACGCCCTTCATTCAGTCTGATCTTATGTTTATTTCTCATTGCAGGTACAGCCTTTCCTTCATACCGTTTGCAAGGTAAGACTGTGAGTTTGGACGTACACTCGCTGTCATTTTTTTTTTTCTTCGGTACCGGGGATTGAACCCAGGGGCGTTTTACCTCCGAGCTACACCTCCGGCCCTATTTTTTATACTTTATTTTGAAACTGGGTCTCACGAAGTTGCGGAGGGCCTCACTAAGTAGCAGAGGCTGGCCGTGAACCCTGATCCTCCGGTCTCTGCCTCCCAAGTACTGTGATTACAAGCCTGCGCCCGGCATTCTCTGTCATTTGTGAATGATGATGTATTTGCGTGGGGCCTTTCAGTTTACAGAGCCTCGTTCCAGAGAGTACATGTGGTCTTATTTATCTGTGTTGAAATTCTTTTCTCCAGGTAGCAGAGGTCACGTGTCTGTTTTGTAGGTTAGTAAGGGTCACCTTTCCACCCAGCCCAACTGTACAGCTGTTGTGTGTGTTGGCCAGACTGCCGGTTTCTCGCATTGTGAGCACTCTACCGTAATATGATGTGTGTACGTGCACATTATACTCAACCTGTAGCTTTAAGGTTTTTTTTTTGTTGTTTGTTTGTTTAAAGGGGGTGAATGTCAGTTTAAATCACTGAGCACAAGGTGGTGGGATCTCGATTTGTGCTTGTTTTCTTACAGTTTCCCACTCAGGAAAGTTTCAGAAGAGTTTATAAGGGAAAGTAAGCAGGACGAGGCCTCTGGAGGACCAGGGCGTCCTAGTTATCTGTGAACTTGGGTAGTTCTCTTGCACATGTGCTGATAACTAGTGTAGTTGGGCTGGGTCACCCACCCCCGAAAGCCTCTTCCCGCTCGGAGGTTCTGATGCGCCACAACTCCTTAAATAAGCGCTGGTAGGGACATACCTCCTGACTGTTCTAATGCGGCCTTTTCATTCCTGTTCTTCTCCAGTACCTGTTAACTAAAAGCCCCTCTCGCCTACTCGTGTGAGGAAACGTGACATTGTGCCTGAGCTGGGAAGGAGGGGGAGTAGGATTACTACATCTTAGGCTTCCCACGTCTGTTGCACAAGGTGATGTGAAGGTGCTGGTAGAGACGATGAGACGAGACACTCACAGTCACCAGGCCAGCGGCAGCTGGGTGGCTTTGTGCGCAGGCGCATACCAGTTAGGAAATCCTCCATGCAGGCCTCGCCAGCTTCAGGGGGTGGTGGCTTTCTAAGAAGAGTATGGGCGGGGATGTCCCGGGGAGCTGGCTCTCTGTGGAATAAGCCAGAGCCCAGCATATCTGAGATCTGATGAGGTGTTTATTAGTCTGCTGATATTTTGAACATATCTTGGTTTCTGGACCAGCTACATAATTTGCAGGGCCCAGTGCAAAAAGAAAGTGTGGGTCTCTTGTTCAAAAATGATGAAGGATTTCAAGATGGTGACATCAAGGTGTTAAACCAAATACGTCCCCTCCTAAGTTCAGGGCTGCATCGCACGCACCTTGCCCACACAGCCGGAGCACGCAGAGTCTGTCTGGGGCTTCAGTCGTGAGCTGGTTGGTATGGACAGGTGTGTGTCCAGTGCTGGCAGCACAGTGGGATTCTGTCTGAATCAGTGAGTTTTGTGTCTGGAGCAGGCGGCAGTGTCCTGTAGTCGGGAGGGGATCACAAAGCTCGGTCTTACTCTTGTATTTGTAGCTTCTTCTAGAATAGCTTCCCCACGGCGTTCCACAGAGGCACTGCCTATGTGGAGGAAAAGGGCTCTGTGATCAAGCAGGTCGCTCCCTGTTGCCCGGCTCCCAGGTGCTCTGGCGTGCTGTGTGAGCTGCCATGGGGGCGAAGGTCGTACGCCCTTCTTGTGCCATGGGAGGCGTCTCCCAGCCTCTCAGTGTGGAGCAGATCATGAGAAATGCCGCCCTAGTGCCCCCTTGATAGTAGGATGCAGCGCCGGCTCAGGCGACTCTGTCACTCGTGACCACAGAGTCCTCAGGGCACGTGAGGGAGAGCACAGCCGCGCGGGGCGGGGAGCCCGTGCCGGGCCTCGTGGCGGGGCAGTGGCGCATGGCACAGGCTGGCTTGGATACATCGCTCATTCGTTGCGCTCACGCAGCCCTCGCAGTCTCCACACTGAGTCGCAAGGAGGTTGCTCGGTACCTGCAGAAGCCCCCACACTGGGGTGCTCCTGGGAGATGTCTCCTTCATGGTTTCTGCTGCCTGTTGGGGTGAGGAGCGGCCCTGGGGACATGAGCCGGGCGCTCTCGGTGCACTCTATGACTGGCTGATGTTTCCAGCAGACTGTATTTCTTCCTCTCTGCCTCGACCTGTAGTGTTCGTTGTCATTTATTAAATGTCCATTCTGTGCACTGCCCCAGTCCCACAGCCGGTCTGCAGGGTAAGTGGGCTCAGCGCCTCTCACAGGTGAGGAAGCTGAAACTCAAACAGGACAAATGACTTGCCCGGAGAAAACTGCTGATGGAGGCGGAGGTGCGAGCAGGTCTGACCCCGCCTTCCTCTCTGTGGGCGCTGCGGCGCCCGGAGACGCTAATGGAGGGTCTTTGCCGTGTCCAGGGGCTGCTGGGGAGTGGCGTCCATTCATCTTTGTGTGTTTTCCTCCCCAGGGATGCCGTGAAGAAGTGCTTCGCCGTGTGTCTTGCGTAATACGCTGCCCGATCTGCAAAGCCTCGGAAGGCCCCGTGGACGGAAGCTGGTGGCCATCTTTGTAAACACCCTCTAGACCTCTGTCTTACAGACATGTGCCTTGTATCCTGCAGCAGTGTGTTGCTTGCAATTTGAACATTCAAGGGTTGCCTTGGGAAGCAACGCCGTGTTCCCAAACCCACAATGTCTCTAGCACAGTGGAGTGGCGGGTTCTGTATCTCGCGGAGCGGGCTCCTCCTCACGCACCGCTTTCTCTTCCGATCTGTCCCACTGAATCCTCATGAATTAAAACCTGGTGAAACAGCAGCAGATGAACGCAGGGAACCCGAGCGGCCCGGGCGCCAAAGGCAGCGCCATCGAGAGTGCAGGGGTGCAGCAGTAAAGGACAGAACTTGGGGGTCAACAGGGACTCTGCAGACCCCTCCCTCAGCATGGAGACCATCGCCACTGCCGCGCAGCGTGGACGTGCTTCTGCCTGGCGCCCGAGGACGGCCATTCTGCCCGCGCCGCGCCCGGGAGCCTGGCCGTGGAGTGAAGGAGAAGATGAGCACCTCTCGTGGTCTGTGTCGTCTCAGTCTGGGCCTGGGCACTCTTGTTCCGAGTCGTGCTCGACTATGCGGTGGACTGGCTGGTGTCGGTGCACACTCTCTCTCTCTCCTCCCCCCATGTCTTTACTCGTGACCTCCTGGCTCTAGATGGAGAGAGAACAAAGCAGCGGCAGAAAACACCTCGTTTCCTCTTGGACAAGAGCCTACAGGAGGTGAAGACACCGCTGCTCCCTGCTCTGTTTTTTTTCTTTATTATTTATAAGTGTTTGCTTTTAAATTGATTTTACTTTCTAGTCTCCCCTGGAGTGCGGCCAGGGGGAGTGGGGGAGAAGACACATCCCTGCCGTGTGGCCAGCAGAGAGCAGGCCTGCCTGCCTGGCGCCGGGGACACCAGGAGGACCCCAGGGTGCAGGTGGGCGTGTCTCGGCCGACGCCTGGCCGCGTGGGGAGTGCTTTCGTACTTGTGTGTTGTGTGGTCCTGAGAGGCTGGTGACCAGGCAGGGATTGTTGCCCCCTGTGCAGTCCCGGGACTCGAGGCCCGCGTAGGTTCCCACGTCCAGCCGAAGCTATCGCTGAGGCAGCGCGGGGCGCAGGGCTCACACGCCAGCTCAGCCTCCGTGGCCCAGTTTCCTGGCAGTTTTCCTGACCACGCCTCCCGAAACCTGTTCTGTGTTCCTGTTTTCCTCCGCCAGCCTGAGCCTTGTCTGGCTCCAGTGTCTTATGTCACTTGTGTCACCCCTCCCATCCTTTCTGGCAGCTTCCTCCTGGGTCTGTAGGAGATGCATTGTTCTCTGTGTCCCCTTCAGCTAGCCATCACCAGCGGCCTGTCTTGCTCAGCCAGAGCTCCTGGTGCTCCGGGACCTGATGAACGAAGTCTGGAGTTTCCCCGTTGCTCTTACCCAGAGCCAGCTGGTCCCCTCGGGCTCCTGCTGCCGCTCCTTCAGACCAAAGGCAGAGGCCCGCTGTCTCCTTGCTGTGGCCCATCAGCCCGGCCTCTGTGAACTCAGGCCCGCTGGCCTTTGCTTGAGAACTGCAGAGGGGTGAACAGGCCTGGGGGCAGAGCGAGGGATGCTCCGGGTCCTTCCCAGGCCTTGGCCTGGCTTCAGCAGGAAGGGGAACTCAAGGAGCCGGCACACGGGGCAGGCCAGGGCGTCAGGGTGGGGTCTCGGCAGCAGATCACTCTCCAACAAAGGCTCTGCATTTCCATCTCTCAGGGCCTATGGCCAGTTTGCCCAGACAGCTCCCGTCAGAACCCTTGTGGTAGCCTTTGGATGACCCTGCCTTCCAGAATCTTCCAGACTCCCGTTTTTCTTTGAGTTGTCTTATCCATTGGTTGTTCCCTTACTTGTTTTTGCTTGGACTTTGGGAGCAAGAAATCCACTTGAGATCTGCCGGAATCCAGTACCCAGTGACAGCGGGGGTTGAAAACAACGCAGTGGAGAGGTAGGGTTGCGGGCTGGCGGCTATGGCGGTTATGGCGGTTGGTGGCAGTCGGCTCCCTGCTCTTCAGTTGGCTCACCGACTCCTGTCGCACTAGCCCACAGGTGTCTCCTGTTGCAGGATGAGCCCAGGGGGAGCCTTTACTCCTCCTCTGTGTGGCTGCTGCTCAGACCCGGCACTCTCCCTGGGGTGACGCCTGTCCGTCACTCTCCTGTGGTGACTTTGTGGCTCACCTGCCCAAGTGCCACCTCCTGTCTACCTGATCGCTGTGTGCTAAGGGAGCAAGACATAGAGTCATGAAATGCATTCCAGATAAAATTATTTTTTGATGCTTCCATTAGCATTGGCAGGTGGGACTGACCTTAGCAAAGGTGTGCAGGATGCGGCTGCTTCGGCCTGTGCGGGCAGCGGGTGTTTGTGGCAGTACCAGGTGGAGTGCACGGGGACACGATTCCCTTTCCATGGGACGGCCCACGCCAGGCCTTCCTTTCCTCTTAGATGACTTCTAGAGTCAAATTGCTGAATAAGAAGTATTTTAAAAATCACAGCCTAGCCTCAAACCATTTGCTAAAATTTTTGGCTTAGTTTTTTTTTTTTTTTTTTTTTGGTGGTGGTGCTGGGGATTGAACCCAGGGGCATTCTGCCTCTGAGTCACACCCTCGGCCCTACTTTTTTTTTTATTTTTGGAGTTTCACTAAGTTGCAGAGGGCCTTACCAAGTTGCTGAGGCTGGCCACAAACCTGTGATCCTCCTGTCTCAGTCTCCCAAGTACTGGGATTACAAGCGTGCGCCACCATGCCTGGCTTGGCATAATTTTAAAAATTTAAAAATCCAAGATTTTTTTTGTAAGCTTAGTACATGCAAGAGTTTACAGAGAGCATTTAAAAAAAAGCGGAATAGACCATCAGCTGAAATTAAGTATAGACTTATGTCTGTTTAGCCTTTTTTTTGGGGGGGTACTAGGGATTGAACCCAAGGGTATTCTATCTGTGAATTATACCCCCAGCCCTATTTTATGTTTTTCACTTTGAAACAGAGTCTTGCTAAGTTGCCGAGGCTGGCCTTGACTCTGTGATCCTCCTGTCTCAGCCTCCCAAGTACTGGGATTACAGGCATGTTCCACTGTGTCTGGCTCTTTGATTCTTGAGACCAAAAAACTAAAACAAAAAACTAGAAGTCTATAAATTGTTCTGAAATTTTTATTTAAAAAGGAAGTTAGGCAGTGATTCCTTAAAGTACCTTCTAATTCATGACTTCATGAAGTTCTGACATCTTGTGTGTTTTCATTAGTGAAGAGGAAGTGCAGTGCAGTGTACTTGCTCCCAGTTCACCCAGGGTAGTGGGTGTTTAGTTCCACTCTGGGTACTTCCGGATGCACAGGTGACGCTCCCCAGGGCCCGGGACTTAAGTTTTGCCCTGGTTAATCAGGCCGCTGAGTCAGTGAGGCGAGTGTGAACTGACAGACAGAAGCACGTCCCCACTAGCAGGGGCTGGTAACTGACACGAGGCTTAGAAATGTGCAAAATGGTTTTCGTAGAGAAGTGGATGTGCATCCGGGAGGAGTGAGCCCAGTACACAGGAGGAGTTTTGCTATTCAGCGTGAAATGCCAGGCCACAGCGGCGGAACAAACAGTTACGGTGTATGTATGCACAAGTAGCATCACCGCATTTAATAAGCAGCCACTACAAACAAAGCCACACGAAACAGAAACCCCCAATGGAAGGACCAGTGCTCCCTGATACCAGTGGGCTGGCCGCCCAGACCCAACATCCTTGAGAGGTGCCCCGAAGATCAAGTGCAGGCTGGTGTCCGGCCCCGCGACGGGAGGAAGCCAGCCTGCTCTGAACTCGGGTGGACCTTGTGTTCACGCATATCCCAAAGGGGAACTATAGTTTACAATGAGTTTTATGGTCTTTCTGCTATGAAAAGTGCTCATTTTGCCTTTTTCAGTGTATTTGCTTGACTTAGCAACCTTGAATGAGGAAAGGAATAAAAAAGAATCCCTCTGAACTGATCTTTTGTTGCTTTTGTAAATTCAGATTGTGAAGTTGGGAATGAGGATGTTCAGAAGCGTGTGGGGAGGGCTGAAGTGTGCGGTCCCAGCACACACATGCACACACGCATGCACACACACATGCACACTCGTGCACCTTTGGTGAATTTGTATGCCTTAGAACTTTGTGCATTGTGCCTGTTCTAATATGACCAGCTTTTAAAACACTTTGTTAAAACACGAATCAATTTTTATAATTGTATAGGTGCAACCGATTTTGAATGCTACTAATTGCATAAATGAATTTTTGTATCCAAAAATATATTCCTGAGTACCACTTTTTCCCACCATGAGAATCAATTTCATACAGTAAATATGTTTTCTTGTTACTAATTTATGTCAAAGAGAAAGGATATTTCTGGTAACTAAACTCTGTCTCCTTTCCCTCCTGTCACCATTATTATTTTTTTGCTTTTTTTTTCTCCTCTCCAATAAATGGCGGCATTATGCTCTTTAATAAATCTAGTGTTGTCTCTTATTTATGTCTGTTCTTCCAGGAATCCCTAAGCCAAATGAAGACCATACAGCAGTGAGACAGGACCATGTCTTTAATCTGAGTTCTTAGTGTGTAGCAAACATTATAGGCACTTAAAGACTTTTCCCCCTAAATTGATATGTAGTTCTATTTTTCAAGTGTCCTGGGGTTTAACATGGGTCTAAGGACAGTTTGGAAGGTTTTTGAAAGGTAAAAGTTTCCTATGTCTTTATTTTGGGGGTATTTCTGCATACCTAACTGATTTAGTTATTTTATATAAACTAGGTTGTCAAATTAATTGGCATAAACTTCTTAGTATTTCCTTATTTTTTAAACATCTGTAAGATTTTTACTTATTTTCCTTTTTTCGTTGCTGATATTGGTGTTAAGAGAAAAACTGGGACCAGTTCAATTTAACAAAATTTACTTGAGCAAGAAAATGGTTCTAGAACTGGTGGCATTTCAGACCAAAGATGGTTTCAAGTGCACCACCCCACAGGTACGGTTAGAATAGGAAGGGACCCAGAAACAGGAGGCCAGCTCTCTTGGCAATTGCCTTATATGGTCACAGCCTTATCAGTAGGCAGTCTGTGATTGGCTGAAGCTCTCCACTACTGTGATTGGTTAAGACTCAGTTATTTAAGCATAAGCGTATATGCTTAGGTTAGAAGTTGTATACATGTTAAAGTAGGGTATGAAGGCTGCTTTAGGCCACTTACTGGTTGAGTAGAGAGACTGGTGTAGGCCAATTTACTCCAACTCAACATTGGTAATTGGAGTCATCCCTCTGCCTTGATCAGTGTAGCTACAGGTCTCTAGTTTTAAAATTGATCTTTTCAAGCACAAATAGTCCTGTTAATATTTGAACACATGTTTAACAAAAGGAAGATATGTGAGTGGCCAACAAATACATCTAGTAAATTATTGTATTCCTGATATATGAAGTTTTTTTTAAAGTAAAATCTTTAAAGATGCGTTCTTAGGTGGTAAACTTAGAATAAAAAGCAAGGATGTCATTTGCATAAAGGTCAGGATGGTGATTACATGGAAGGGACAGGGAGGTACTTGATTTGGAGGAACATGATGTGAGGATGTCTCTGGGGGCTGGTCATGTCTCAGTCAAGTGCTAGTTGGTATTTCGGTAAGTCATAATAGTGTATTTTTTTGTTGTTTGTGCACTTTAATGATATGTTTTACAATAAAAGAACGAGTTTCATTGATTTTCACTATTGGTTGTCATTTGATTTTTTCTCTATTATTTTCTTTCTTATACTTACTTTGGATTAATTCATTCCAGCTATTTAAGGTGGAAACTAGCAAAGTCGATGTTTCTTCTTTGGTGTTACGTGGCCCATAATCCCAGCACTTGGGAGGCTGAGGTGGGAGAATCACTTAAACTCAGAAGTTTGAGATCAGTTTGGGCAACATAGCAAAAAAGACCCCAACTCAAAAATACTTTTTTCTTCTTTTCTAATACAATTTAAGGTATAAATTGTCTTAATTGTGTTTTTAATTTTTTTCTTTCTTTTTTTTTCTTCTTTTTTTGCGGTACTGGGAATTGAACCCAGGGGCATTCTACCTCCAAGCTACACCCTATTTTTTTATCTTTATTTTGAAACAGGGTCTCACTGAGTTGCAGAGGGCCTCACCAAGTAGCTGAGGCTGGCCGCAAACCTGGATCCTCCGGTCTCAGCCTCCCAAGTACTGGGAATACAAGAGTGCGCCACCGTGTTCGGCTTTGTGTTTTTAATTTCAAACATCACTGTTCATTGCTGGTATATAAAAGACTGATTTTTGTATATTAACCTTGTATAATTATTAGTTCCAAGAGTTTTTGTTTGTTTGTTTTGGTTGATTCTTTGATTTTATATGTAGGCTACCATGTCATCAATTAAAGATAATTTTGTCTTTTCCTTCCCAACTTTGTCCCATTCATTCACTCATTACTTTTTGAGGCGCTGGGCATTGAACCTAGGGCCCCCTGCATTTTGGCAGGTCCTCTCTCTAGGCCTGAGCTCCGTCCCAGCCCCTCCTTCTCTTGTCCTTTCGCGTTAGTTAGGACTCACAGAACAAAGTTGAAAAGCAGCGGAGAGAAGAGGCACCTTAGGCTTTGTGATCTTAGCAGACAACCTTGAGCTCCTGCTACCGTTTGAATCTTGAGTACCCGCCACGGCTCAGGGCTGAAGGCTGAGTCCTCAAGGTGGAGGTATTGGGAGTCTAACAAATAGAAGGTCGTGTGTGGCTTTCAAAATCTAACCTCTCAGACATGGAAGGGGAGGGTATCTGAAGAGGCTCTTCTGAGGCTGTGTCGGAGCTGACCCCAGACACTAATGAAAGACTAATCCTCCCTAGATCGCCCCGAAGCTGGTAATCCCCAGGGCCGCATGTTGGTGATTAAGAGAGAAAGGTAGAGCAGCTGTCTTTTTGTTCAGGGTAATTATGTCCCCGTACCTGGGTGAGTGTTAATTTCCTGGTGGCCCTGGCTGTGGGTGGACCAAGGTGTTGGGTTTCTGCAGGCTGCGGGGACTGAATGTGCCGATGTGGTTTCCGCCTGGTGTACCCCTAAGGATCGGGGCACAGTTCAGGGGGGCTCAACTGGTGAGCTCAGGTTGCGTGTCTTTTAATTTCTGTCCTTTGACTTGGAGACACGGGTCGCTGTGTGCCAGAGGACATGACAGCACTATCAGGTGTCAGCCAGACCACACACCTTAATTAGTAGCTCATCACCCTTCTCTGTCCCTGTCCCCAACAGCAGCAGCAAGGCGGCTGCCAGGCCTGTGCCATGGAAGTCCAGGGGCCAGGCAGAAGAGCAGCAGGTGGCCCTCCAAGTCCCTTCAGCAGGGTTCAAGGTCAGGGCCAGGGTCACAGGCATCGCCTGTCCTCAGCTCCCGGTTCTGAATATTCATTTGGTGACCAAGGGCTTGAGCTCGAGTTTTCAGCTGAATGGATGCCCCGCTTGTGCTGAACACGGAGCGCCGCCCCTCCAGCTCTCGTCCTCCCGGGTTCTCTCTGCTTATGTGGACAGTGGTCCTGTCATCTGGACCCAGGGGTGCTCGACTTGAGGAGCCGCGGCTCTGTCCAGCTGGACGCCGAGCAGTCACCCTGGCTGCCTTCTCCTTTAAAAGTCACACCAGGGGGCCCAGGTCCGATGGATTCTGCTCCCATCACACTGCCCCTGCTCCTTCCTCCCTCAGCTCCCTCAGCGCCTCCTGGCCTGCCTGCAGTCCCTCTGCTTGCCACGCAGCATCCATACCGTCTCCCAAAGGTTCTTCCTGAAGTGCCAATTGGCCAGGTTGTCTGCTTGGTTAAACCATCCAGCAGGTTTTTGTTGTTGTTGTTTTTGTGTGTGTGTGGTAATGGGGATTGAACCCAGGGGCGTTTTACCTCTGAGCTATACTCTCAATACTATTTTATTTTTTATTTTGAAACAGGTTCTCACTAAGTTGCTGAAGCTGGCCTCGAACCTGGGACCCTTCTGTCTCAGCCTCCCAAGTACTGGGATTATAGGCATGCACCACCACGCCTAGCTAACAGTTTAATTCGAAGCATTTCTCTTTTTCTAGGCATATCTTTTACTTTGTGGGAAACAATACTATCCTTAAAGGCATGGGTTTCACTATCCTTAAAGGCATGCTAGCACCATTTCTCTGCTATAACTGTTACAATAACAAATGTAAGTCCATATGCCACCTAAAATTGTTTCCTTGAGGGAAATACTGAACATCCAATGCCCCAATCTTTTCCTTTCTAATGTTTCACTGGCTGAACTTGCTCTTATTTGACCACTCGATGTGGAATTATCTCTCCTCCTGGAATGTAGTTCCTTCCCATGTCCAGGCTGATTTTCTACTACTTCAAAACTCAGCCAGGGGTGTTGGTGCACACCTGTAATCTCAGTACTTTGGAGGCTGAGACAGGAAGATGCAGGTTGGAGGCCAGCCTCAACAACGTAGCGAAACTCTCAGCAACCTAGCAAGATCCTGTTTCAAAACAAAAAATAAAAAGTGCTGGGAGTGTAGTTTGGAGGTAGAATACCCCTGGGTTCAATCCCCAGTACCACAAAACAAAACAGAACAAAACAAAAACAAACTCTGTGAAGGTTTCCCCCCTGCTCTCTGAAGGTGTGCCTGGCTCCCCAGGGGAAGGTAGGTTTTCTGTGTTTTGTGCCTCCTTGGGTGATTTCCCTTCCAAACTTGTGCTGTAGGACACTTGTCAGTTTCTGCCCTCTGCAGTTTCTCCCGAGGTAGATGTGGCACCTCATACCCAGCAAGCCCCCGATGGTGTGTGGTGAATGGCAGATGAAATGATCCCAGGGGAGTGGCCCATTTATAGAATTGGAGGATGTTTGGAGATTTCAGTGATTCAGCCCCTTCTAGCATGAAAAAGAGGTACAGTGAAGTCCGTGGCCTGCAGATGCAGGGTAATTGGGGGCAGAGTCTAGAACCACTAAATTGCTAAGGTTGTCCTCAAACCTGTGATCCTCCTGTCTCAGTCTCCCAAGTACTGGGATTATAGGCGTGCGCCACCACACCCGGCTGGGGTTTACAGTTTTTATCACCTTAATCCCACTGTAGAGGAGTTTGGTGGGGAACAGACATGAAAGTATGCATTCCGTCGGCTATGCCTACCCAGAAGCATTTTTGAATCCCATTTTTATTTTATTTTATTTTATTTATTATTTATTTATTTATTTATTTATTTATTTATTTATTTATTTATTTATTGTGGTACTGGAGATGGAACCCAGGGGCTTTCTACCTCTGGGCTACACCCTCAGCCCTTTTAATTTTTTTATTTGGAAACAGGGTCTTGCTAAGTTGCTGAGGCTGGCTTTGAACCTGTGATCCCCCTGTCTCAGCCTCCCAGGTACTGGGATTACAAGTGTGTGCCACCACACCTGCCTTGAATCCCATTTTAAAAGGAGAATGTATTTGTAAATAACAAAATATATCTATGCCACATTTGTTAGCAGAGGTCGTCTCTGGATGTTGAGATCGTGGGAAGTTTTTCTTGTCTATTTTTTCTCTTGCTTGTATTTTTTTTTTTTTTTTTAGTACTGGGGATTGAACCCAGGGGCATTCTACCTCGAGCTTCACCCCCAGCCCTATTTTTTTTATTCTTTATTTTGAAACAGGGTCTCACTACATTGCGGAGGGCCTCACTAAGTAGCTGAGGCTGGCCGTGAACCTGGATCCTCCAGTCTTAGCCTCCCAAGTGCTGGGATTACAAGTATGTGCCACCACGCCTGGTTGCAAGACGACCCTGTTTAAAAACAAAAAAATAAAGTCGGGCTGGGGGTGTAGCTGGGAGGTAGAACATCCCTGGGGTCAATCCTCAGTACCAAAATGAATGAATGAATGAATGAATACATTCTCCCTCCTTGCATTGGCTTCTGGGCAGATCAGAGGCACAACTGTGTTGCAGTTCTTTTTTTTGTTTGTGTGTGGTACTGAGGATTGAACCCAGGGGCATTCTACTTTCGAGCTACACCCCCAGCCCGATTTTTTATTCTTTATTTTGAAACAGGGTCTCACTAAGTTGTGGAGGGCCTCACTAAGTTGTTGAGGACGGCCTTGAACCTGCGATCCTCCTGTCTCAGCCTTTCAAGTACTGGGATCACAAGCATGCGCCACTACGCCCTGCTGTGCTGAGATTCTGAGGAGTGCCCTCTTGAGTCTCCCTTGGATTCTCAAGGCCTTTGTATTAGTTTCCTGTTGGTGCTATAACAACTACACACTTAGTGCCTTAAGAGAGTAAGAATTTTAGACTGTAAGAATTTTCTTAAGGTTGGAGATCAGAAGTTGAAAACCAGCTCTACTGGGTATCTCAGAGGTGCCCGTGTTCCTTCTGGAGGCTCTCCAGGAGAGCCCATTGCTTTTGTTGTTGTTGTTGTTGTTTTTGCATTTTCCAGCTCCCAGAGGCCTCCTGCATTCCCTGCCCTGTGGCTCCTCCCTCCATCTTTTTTTTTTTTTTTTT
>PVJS01043081.1:0-17220 GCA_004027185.1 Glis glis
TCTACCTCCAAGCTACCCAGCCCTTTTTAATTTTTGCTTTGAAACAGGGTCTCACTAGGTTGTTAAGAGTCTTGATAAGTTGTTGAGGCTAGTCTCAAACCTGCAATCCTGTCTCAGCCTCCCAAGTACTGGGATTACAGGTGTGTGCCATTACTTTTACTTCCAAGAAAATCATTGTTAACAGTTTCTTGTGCCTCCTTCAAAAATATCCCATGCACGTCTCTGTCTTCTAGCTGTTTGCTCTCTGGATCTGCTGAGGAGCTGACATTGTGGGACCACACTTTATCACTTGGAGATTCTACCTGACTTAAATTGGAACTTTAGTCTTTCTCTTTGTTGATTTACTGCCGTGTTTTAGTGAAATGCCTCTTCCTGAAAAAGGATGCTTTGGAAGTAAACTTTGTAAGACCTTACATATCATAAAATGTCTCCATTCGATCTTTACATGTGAGATTTTTGGCTAGGTATAGAACTCTAAGGTGAAAACAATCTCTTCTAGAATTAAAGGCATTGTTCCATTGTCTAGCTTTTACTGTTGGCATTCTGATTCCTTAGCCTTAGAATGTGACCTGTTTCCTCTCTGGAACTTTTAGCATCTTCCTAGGGTCCTGAAATATCATTAATGATGTGCCTTGAGTTGGTACCCTACGGGACTCTGAATCTAGAAGCTCATGACCTTTAGTTCTTGGAAATTTTCTTAAAAATTTTTTGATAATTTTCTCCTCTTCATTTTTCAGTTCTCTCTTCTAGAATGTTTACCATTCAGATGACACTGAGTTCCTTGCTTGTGTCATATCTCAGCATCCCCCTTTTTAATCTACTTTTTGGGCAGTGACGTAAATTTAATCTTCCATCTCCTCTATTAAGTTTTTCATTTCTGTTATTTATTTATTTATTTATTTATTTATTTATTGGTGGTGGTGGTGGTGGTGATTGAACCCAGAGGCACTCTATCCCAGCCCTATTTTATTTTTTATTTGGAAACAAGGTCTCACTAAATTGTTGAGAGCCTTTCTAAGTTGCTGAGTCTGGCTTTGAACCTGTGATCCCCCTACCTCAACCTCCCAAGTACTGGGATTACAGGCATGCACCATCACACCCAGCTTGTTGTCAAAGTTTTTTAATTACAAGGGTTGTTTATTTTTTTAATTAGCATATCATTTTTCTCTTTCTTTCTTTCTTTCTTTTTTTTTTTCCTGGTACTGGGGATTGAACCCAGGGCCTTGAGCATGGTAAGCAAGTGTTCTACCACTGAGCCACACCCCTAGCCCATTCATTCATTCATTCATTCATTCATTCATTCATTCATTTTAGTGTTGAGATAAGAATCTCATTAAATTGTCCAGACTGGCCTGGAACTTGTGATCCTCCTGCCTCAGCCTTCTGAGTAACTGGGATTACAGGTAAGCACCATTGCACCCAGCTTCATTCTTTCTAAAAGTATAAGATCTCTTCTCTCAACTCTTAGAGACACTCATTCATTCATTTGGAAGGGCAGGTTTGATTTTTTTTTTTAATAGTTTCTGGTTGCATGTTGCTTTGTTCTATTTGTATTGCTAAGACTTTCATGTTATAGACCTTTTCATATGTCTGATGATATTTGACTGTTTGCTCAGATGTGAGACAGTGACACTATGTTATTCAGAAGCTGCATGAACATAGTGTAAATAGGACTTGCTAACTATGGCTGCAGAATAGGGAGATGTGATTGGGCTGATTCGTTTGAGTGGTTTTTTCTTGGGTTGGTCAAATTTCCTAGAGAGGAATTTTACAGACTCCCAGCTGAAGGGCATAAGACCAGCGTTCCAAGAACAGAGTTGGAGAAGAAGCCTGGAGGTTTCAGTATTCAATATGGAAGGTTTTATTTATTCCCCCTTATTTTTGGTTCCAAATATATGCCCTCACTTGTGCCAGGAATATGGAAGTCCACCAGTCCAGATGACACCTGTTTTACTCACCAGTCTTCTGGGGATGGAGGGAAAGGGCAGTTGCCTGACCGGGCGCAGTTGAAGGAGAGAATCTGAGAGACTGTTTCTTACATAAATTTTCAACCAGTCCTCCTGTTTTTGGTTTTATCTCCACCTCTACTAAAGTCCCCTGATAGCAGCAATCACCAAGTTTTTTGAGGGTTCTGTAGTGCAAACAGAGTTGCTGCCATCTTCCCCCACTGCTGGCTTAGGATTCAGCTTTAAGTCTGATAGATAAGTTCAGTATTCTTATTTTTAGCATCCCCAAATCTCATCACTATTATCTCTTCCTTCTCCTATTCTTTGTCCTTGTGGTTTTATGACAAGATAAAAAAGTCTTTATTGTCATTTCACTCTATGGTATTTGCGAAATATATTAAACTAATTTATCAGCAGCAAAATGTTCCTAGATGACATTTTACAGAGCTTGCTCTTTTGTATAAAATAGCCTTCAGGTGGAGTGAGGAGAATGAGATTTAGAGTTCTATCATCAAATCAGGCAGAGGCAGAAGAAACCATGTAGATGATTTTCTTTCTTTCTCCTTTTTTTTTTTCCCTGTAGAATCAAGACCTCCAGAAGAAAAGAGGCTGAATAAACACTGCTGAAACATATGACTACTTAAGGTGTATTAAGAGAGTCTTTAGATGAGTTTGCATAATTTATCAGCTAATGCGTCAGAATACCTAGCCATTCAAGAGAGCAGGGAAAAGGAAGGCGGCTTCAATATGGTGAATGAATGAAATAAAGAGGAGAGTAGAGCTCAGCACTATGGAGGGTTATTGCATCTACTTTTTGGTAGAATTTCTGTGTTCACTCTCAGCTGGATTTTGTTATCTCCTGTTTCTCTTTAAATTTGTTTCTCACATAGATCTCAGATGGAGACAAGAGAATTGGGCAGCAATGAGCTAGGCCTAAATCACTAGGACATGAAAACAGTAGGGAACTTAGAGACCTTAATATTCTTTTATAATTGAATCTCTTCATAAATCCAAACCACCACTACTAACAAGCAACCGACATATAAGAGAAATGAAAGTTTTCATTCTGGGAGAGTTCATATAAGAACAATGATACTTTATCATTTTTGTCTACCTTCAGCATAGAAGAGGAAATGAGGCTGAATATGAGAGATTAGGTCAAATATAAACAGGACAATGAACATGAAGATCCTGGTCGGTGGCTATTTCTAGAGTGCTGAAACAGGTTACAGAGGTAAATTAAAGAATTGTGTGTGTGTGTGTGTGTGTGTGTGTGTGTGTGTGAGAGAGAGAGAGAGATTGAACCCAGGGGCATGCTACCTCTGAGCTACCCCATCAGCCCCATTTTATTTATTTTTATTTTTATCCACTTATTTTATTTATTTATTTTTTGGAGTACTAGAGATTGAACCAAGGGGCATTCTACCCCCAGTCCTATTTTACTTTTTATTTTGAAACAGGGCCTCACTAAGTTGCTTAGGCTAGCCAAGAACCTGTGATCCTCCTGTCTCAGCCTCCCAAGTACTGGGATTACAGGTGTGTGCCACCATGCCTTGCCTTATTTTTTTATTTTGAAACAGGGTCTCACTAAGTTATGGAGGGCTCACTAAGTTCCTGAGGCTGGCCGTGAACCTGCAATCTTCCTGCTTCACCCTCTCAAGTACTGGGATTATAAGTGTGTGCCACCACGCCCAGCTAAATTAAAGAATTTTCTCCACAGGATACACATTTTCCCATTTACTTTTTCATATTCCTCAATCTACCCTCCAAAATTTATAATTCTCATTCCCTATTTCCACAAAAAACATCCTTTCTTTTTTTCTGTTGCTCTATCAAAAACTTAGGTATGCTTTCAATGACTTTTTCTTCACCCTCCTCATCAAGAATTCTCACTATCTCTTCCCTCTCATTTTCCATCTTTGCTCAGAGCCTTATCCTTTCACCTAAACTGCTGTGAAAGCCTTTTTCTTTTCCTTTTCTTCCTTCCTCCCTCCCTCCCTTTCTTCTTCTTCTTCTTCTCCTCCCTCCCTCCTTCCCTTCCTTCCTTCCTTCTTTCTTTTCTTGCGGTACAGGGGGTTGAATCCAGGGCCATTCTACCTCTGAGCTACACCCCAAGCCCTATTTTATTTTTTATTTTGAAACAGTGTTTTGCTAAGTTGCTGAGGCTAGCCTTGAATCTACAATCCTCCTATCTCAGCCTCCCAAGTACTGGGATTACAGGCGTGCGCCACCATGCCCGGCTCTGTGAAAGCCTTCTTATTGGTCCTGCTTGATTGATCCTTCTTCCCTCCAACATACATCAAATATTATCAGAAGCCTAATCACCCCAAAGTGTAGCACTTAACAAAACCTTCATTAGCTCTTCATTGCTGATATCATAAAATCAAAATTCTAGCCGGGCGTGGTGGCACATGATTGTAATCCCAGTCCTTGGAAGGTTGAGACAGGAGGATCTAAGGTTCGAAGCCAGCCTTGGCAACTTAGCAAGGCCCTCCACAACTTAGTGAGACCCTGTTTCCAAATAAGAAATAAAATCGGGTTGGGGGTATAACTTGGAGGTAGAATGGCTCTGGGTTCAATCCCCAGTGCCCCCCCAAATCAAAATTCTACAGCTCGCTGATCAAGATATCCACCAGTCATCATTAATGTAGTGAAGTGATTAAGAACACAGAAGTCAGAGCCAGACTGCCTGGTTTTAAATCCTATTAACTCTGCCTAAGGTTAAATTCTATTTCAATTGGGCAGACATCCCTGAAGCTCCTAATATTTATAAGGCACAGTGTCTGTTGCTATGGACATTCAAATATGAGTGGCTGTCCAGAATGAGCTTATACTCCAAAGGCAGAGAAAAGAGGTATACATGAAATAAATACTACGACAGAGATATAGCCAACATCCATATGGGAATACAGAGGAAGGAGTGATTTAGTTCTCCGATCTAATCCAGAAATAAGATTTTGCCATGTTAGGACCCTGATAAACATAATGCTTGTCCCCCTTTCTCCATGCTCATCCCCCTCTTACTTCTTATGTCCCCTAGACTTCTGTTGGGTGACCGGCGCTTTTCCTAATCTCCTTTTGGAAATCAAGGCCTGCAGGAGCCGATCCTGTCATTCCTGTGTGATGATCTGTGTGCTGCTGAAGATTCTGGAGTCCTGGGATTATTACAGGGATTTGACATCAATGGACATGAGCCCGATCTATTTCATACAGGCACTTTGCCTTTCCTGGAGGCCCGATCAAATACCCACTCTTCCATGGGGCTTCCCATGATCCTCCTTGCCCAAAGACATCTCACTCTCATTTCTGTTTCTACAGATGTATCTGTACCCCTGCCAGAGTACTCTGCCTTGAAATCTAAGGTTCATACACATCTCTTACTGGACTCTTGGGCATCTCTGTACTCTTCATACAGTATCTTGTACACAGTGGGCACTCACTTGTGGACTGGAATTCCTAGCTTCTAATGAAACTAGAAATACATCTCAGGGGAGAGGGCTGCTATTTATACATTCTCCAAGAATGACTAGTAATTTGTTTCTAAATAAACCTTGCTTCAGGAGGGAATTTATAAACATTCTCTTTTTAGAGCTTTCAGTTCTCTGCTGAAATTCCCTATCTATTCAAGAGCATAATTTACCTTTTCTACAAGGTCCTTAAACACATTTATTAAAAAAAAGTTTTAAAAAACCCTTGTCTGCTAATTACATCCGGGGCACCTGTAGGTCTGCTTCTATTGACTATTTTTTCCTCTCGGTCCTACATTTCTGCTTCTTCCTGAGTCATATAACTTTTTATTATATGCCAAAATGTATACCTAGAAAAGGACAGATCGCTTCCTCTGTCAGGCTGCTGGGATTGAGAGCTGAGTCAGTCTCACTTGTAGCACGGGGAGGGCTGAGCTTTGCTGTAGTTTCGATTAGAGTCAGTTCTCCCCTGGTTTTTAATGTTTTGAGGGCAAGATCAGGACTTTCCTTTCAACAGGACTAGGGATCTGAGCACAGTGAGACTCCAGACATTCTCTCTGCTGTATAGCCCAGCCACCAGCTTTTTGTCTTGCCGTGGAGTTCTCTTTGCTTTTGGTGGGCCACTTCTACATACTCAGTGAAGGATCCTTGTGTTTTGGGGGGGGGATCTTTGCCTACCCTCCTATCCCTGTTCTTAGATTTCACTGTCCTGTGCTGCTGCTGCTGTGTACTCCATGAAGGCTCTGTGCCTTCAAGCTGGGTGGGGAGGGGGTGTCTTTCTCAGCTCTCTACCCACAGTCTTGGGCTCATTGCTATAGTGGATTACAGTGTACTTAGGGAAGGCTATGTGGGACAGAATTAGGGGTGGGTAAACATGTATTTGCTCTGTGATCGATAGAGACTCCTGATAGCCCACAGGTAGCCAGCAGCTATTCTCTCCTATCCTTGTCCATGATGGGTTTGCTTCTCCTCCTGCCACACCAGTAGGACGGAAACAGCTCTGCTTTCCTTCTCTCCTAGGAACAGCTCATCTTCTGGAATTTACTTCACTTAGAATACTTTGCATCCACATGTATAGATATAGGTAGGTAGGTAGGTAGATCTATATGTATAAAGTTACAATGCTTGTTCCTTATCCAGCTTATTCCTGTGGTTACAGTAAGAATGACAGTGCATTGTGACACTATAAGATCTCTTTCAATAAATCAGCCCCTCGAGTATCCTTAGAGTAAATAAAGCCCTTCTTCTAGGACTGTTAAGAATGGCAACTGATTACCCTTCTTGTTTTCTTGCCCACTTCCTAGCACTGATACCATAGTCTAAGGAACACTCTGGTGCACCCCATTTCTGTAGGATGAAAAGAGGGACTGTGAGGAGACCAGTTCAACTGAACACTGCTCTGTTTGTGTCTGTGCAGGCACGTGGCAGTGCATGGGGCAGGGAACACTCCTCCCCTCCGGGAAAAGCACCAACACTAACACAGCTCTTGGCTAGGATTGCCACCCCTCCCAGACTTCTCTCATACTGTCTGCTCCCCACATTTTGGGCCTGCTATTCCATGGAAGTGGAATGGCCATGGGAACCTGCAGGCAGCCAGAGGGCCAAGGGTGTGGGCTAACTAACTGGAAGGGTGGACTAGCTTGTGACTGTGCAGAAAAAATTCTTATTGCTTCTCTGTCGCACCATGGTTCTCAAAAATCCGATTTGAACACCAAACTTGTTCTCCTGTCCAGAATATATATGCCTGGTGAATCAGTTACCAATTTTCTCAAATTATTTACTACTTAGCGGATAATAGCTATGTATATTAAACCTTCCCTGAAAGTAGAGAAATATCTGCAGTATAATAGGCTAGTTATAAAAGCTGTTTCGTTAGCTGGGCCTGGTGGCACATGCCTATAATCCCAGTACTTGGAGGTTGAGACAGGAGGATCACAGGTTCAAGGACAGCCTCAGCAAGTAGTGAGACTCTCATTAACCTAGTGAGACCCTGTTTCAAAATAAAAATAAAATAGAGCTGGGGATATAACTCAGAGGTAGAATGCCCCTGGATTCAATCCCCAGTAGCACAAAAAATAAAATAAAAATAAAAAATAATAAAAGCTGCTTTGTGGCTAGGGATGTATCTCAGTGGTACATCTTTTGTCTAGTATGCATGAAGCCCTGGGTTCAATCCCCAGCACCAGAATTTCTTTTGGAATTATTATTACTTTTAGGTAAAGTTTATGGAATTGTAAGCCTACTGTTATGTCTCCAGGAGATACCTAGGACTCCCTGCTTTCCCATCTAAGAAGGAGAAGAGCTATCTAAACTGGAAACAGGCTCCAAGACAGCAAGAAGCTGTTTGACCACACAATGTACCCCTGAATCCCCCAAACTAATCAAGAAAATAAGCTAGGGTTGGAAGGCTTGTCAGTCCCCGTCAAAAGGTATGTATTGTATTCTACCAAATATACAAACATCAGCTGAGGAAGAGGGGTAAAAAGAAATCACTAATAACCAAACTCTTGGTATTGTCTCCCTTGCTGGAGACACGGACGGTGGCCTAGGTTAGGCAGTTAAATAGGCAGCAATGACAAAGTGTGGATCAGAGACTGACAGCACCTGATAGCCAAGAGGAGTAGGAGGCCCGCAAATGTGATGAACCTGCCGCTAGGTTCCCCAAGGGTCAGAATGACTATGAATCAAAATAAAAGAAACACTTTCATAATGCATGTGTTTTAGATAAGGCTGTCATTGAATGGTTCTGCACCTAGGGTGTCTGATGACATCTTTCCTGAAACTCAAATTATTCTTGGTACTTTAAGGGACAGGGCAAAGAGTTCATAAAGCTGGATGTGAGATCTGCTCATGTTAAAATTAAATCTGTCCCTAACCTCACTGGCCGGAACTAGACTGGACTAACCTTAATGAGAGTTCTTCTATGGCCAGAATACATTCTTGATATTTGCTCTGGTCTTGAAAATGTCCATAACTTTTTTAGAACTATACCAGTTTAGAGTTAAAATACAGCTCTCCTTGTCACTACTTCTAGAATACTCTTGCCATGTATGATGGATGGAATACCTTAAGTCATATGACTTTGCCAGTCTTGTAGGCTACAAATGGTTCAACATCAAATATGTCTATTTTCATGTTTGGTTTATGCTTCAAGACTTGTTTTTGTTTGCTACAACAGTGTAGTAGTGGATTCCTGTGTGTGTGTGTGTGTGCGCGCGCGCGCGCGCGCACTGGAAATTAATAGTGCATTCTAAACTCTTAATAGAAAGAGACCAAGTTCTAAAATCTAAGACAAATAACAGAAATGACAACCTGTCCCAGCCTAAGCCTAGTTCAGCACATCTGAACAAGGGAACATGTTTGAGACTCTCCTCAGTCCAAAGTTCAGAGATATCTCACTCTTCATTTGTCTTCTATTATACGTTCTTCATGCCCATTCCTGGAGGTGAGCTGCTTGGTTGATAGTCCGCGCTTCCCCAAAGAGCACTCAGTTACAGAGAAGTGGGTCCCTAGTGAGAGAATTAGTCAGTGATGCTTCATCTCTCATCCATGCAGCAAATGTACTCTCCAGTTTTCCTTTTTTTAAACAAGGTATTGCCTTATATCTGTGTTAATATGGTGGCCACTGGCCATATGTGGCTACTGAGTATTTGAAATGTGGCTAGTTCCAATTAAGACTGCAGTAAGATTTCAAAGACTTAGTAGGAAAAAGAGAATGTAAAATATTAACAAATTTCTACATTCATTACATATGAAAATAATATTTTAGATATAATGGGTTAAATGAGACATATTAAAATTAATTTCACCTGTTTTACTTCTTAAAATGTTTCTACTAGAACATTTAAAGTTACATATGTGGTTTGCATTATATTTCTGTTGGAAAGCGCTACCCTACACAGGAAACTTTTGGTCAATACAAAGTCAGCTTTGAAGATCTAGAGTTCATTAGCTGCTACAATAGTTGCATTTGGTCTATGGCCTGAAAAAGCTATGGTCTGCAGTTGAACTTCATCTGATCCTAGTCTTCATGGCACCAAATGTGGTAGAACGGTCAGGTGACAGTTATTGAATTATTAGCCACAGTATTCAGAGAACTTTCAAGAGGTTAAAAGGGATAAGTGATTTTTAAAAAGATAATGGAAGAATTAGAATGAAATTGGGCAGTTCTGTGATGCTCAATTTTGAAAATGCATCAAGACCATGTAGAGAAACTGCCAAAGTTCTCAAAGTCAGTAACCTCTCTTGCTCCCCATCCCCATGTGGCCTCAGAGAATTCCAAGAGCCAGGGGGAGTAGAGTGTCTGCTTCATTACATGTCTGTGGTTTGGCAGGGATCACAGATAGCTCGATCTGGCCAACAAAGCCAGGCAATGAGAGGAAAGGAGGAACTGTATAGAGTGAGAGATTTAGAGGAAGAGAGGGTGGACCAGAGAAGACGCCAATGTAAACTTTTTTGAGCTAAGAGTTTGCCAAATCTTAAGGGTAAAGATCACCAAGAAGAAGGGACTCTAAAGAACAAGATAACCAGAGTCTTATATGAAATTGGAGAATAGGTACAACGAGAAAAATGTATTTGGCCCTCTTGATATATTGGCAGTAAGCTCGAACTATTTCCAGTCCTTCAAGGAAACGAATGGTTTCAGTAACTTGATAAAGACACTTCCTACACTCCAGTTTGAATCACAGAACTGTCTGATTAATTTGCTTAACTCTTAAATGCTAAGGCTAATTCTATGAATGGACAATGGGCTAGGGATCTGCAGGACTCAGATTTAAATCCTACAGATTGGTCGAATGGCACTATTGAAAAAATCAGAGAAAACAGTCAACACGATTTTGGGCCCTACCACTGCCACTTTAGGGTATCTGTTGGGACATCTATGGATGAATTCTTTCTCAGACCCAACTACGAAGATTATAAAGATTATTTTCACAGATATGGAAAATATTTCCAAAAGATCAAACCCAGTTCAAGGGAAATCAAAGAAAGTATGCCTCAATATACGACAGCACTTTGGTTATTCGGTTCAATTCTGAACTCATAGATTTCCATTGTTGCCTTTTTCTTTTAAGTCACTCAGCTATAATTTCTGCAGTGACTACCAAAGTTCCCTGTGGCATTTAGAACGGAGGGAGTGTAAATAAACACAGACGCAGTACACCACCATGAATATAAAAAGCTAAGCTACCCAAATGTACATATAGGGCACTTGTACTGTTATTTCTGATGATGCTTGATATAACAAAAAAGTGAGAAAACTTCTATCTGCTTGGTTCCAACTTATATTCAACTCTTCCTTGCTGAAGTTCTAACCATTTCAGCATGCCCACTTGAGCTCATTCTCCTCTCTTTACAAGGTCTAAAGACCTTTTTTTAGCAGTGGTGGTAGGACCATAGGCTGAGTCCTAGGTAGAACCCCACTCAGTTCTGGACAGATTCCATCTCACCGTGGCAGAAGAATGCTTTTTAGAGAGAACCAGTCTACTACCACAAGGTACTTAATTGGGCTGGAGAACTGGATGTGCTTATAGTTTTATACAAAATTCTATGCATATGTCTAATTTTATGGTATCTAATCATACTTTCAGATTCTAAAATGTGTCTATGACCCAGAAAACTTTCTTTAGAATTATCATCTTGCCTTCTAACACCCTGCTGCAAGCACTGATTAATTTTTGCCCCAACATTAAGAGAGCTGAAGGCTTTTAAAACTTGAATTTGACCTTTTTTTTTCCATTTTTTGTTGTTGGGGATTGAAACCATCATGCCTACTAAGCACATGCTCTACCACCAAGCTACCCTCCCAGCCTCGAATGTAGACAAGTTATTCACTGAATTATGTACCCCTTGAATTCATGTGTTGGAGCCCTAACTCCCAATGACTATACAATATTTGGAGCAAAGACCTTTAGGGACCTTAAGGTTAAATGAGGTCATAAGGGCAGGGCTCTAATCCAAGAGGATTGGTGTCCTTATAACAAGAGGAAAAGACACCAGCAAGCCCAGAGGAAAAGACATATAAGGACACAGTGAGAAGGCAGTAGTCTATAAGCCAGGAAGAAAGGCCTTGCCAGAAACAATCCTGATGGCATCTTGCTCCTGGAACTCTAGCCTCCAAAATACTGGGATTACAGGCATGTGCCACCATGCCTGGCTTAATCCAGAGATTTACTAACACCAGGTTTTTGATCACGATACCACAGGTCACTACAACTGAAATAAAATTCTCAATCCCATCAGCTAGGCACAGTAGACGCTATGGACTGAGAAAGTCAGAGTCAAGCAAAGTGGAAGGAATTATTATTGCTGCTTTGACTTGGCAGCAAAATAATCCCAGAGAAATTCCATCTTCCTATGATGAAATCGGGCTCTATGTGTGCTCCCCTAATGACACGATACACAATTATTCACCCCTGCAAACAGCTTGGAAAGCACTTTGTGGAACAAAACGCATGTAATTGGATTAGAGGTATCAATATATTTTATTGGGATCTTAATGTGGGAAAGGGTAATTGCAGGGTAGTAGGGGAGAGACAGAGAAGTGAGAATCTAAGGGGAAGACATGAGAGACTGTTTCCGAGATGCGGGCTAACGCTTTGCCATGTCAGCTGGCAGGGCCAGAGCAAAGAAGGAGCAGAAAGTTGAGCTGTTTAACGGGAGTCTCCTTAATTAGGACCAACTGTGGGCAAGGAATGCTGACTCTGCTGGCCACAATTTGTTTGAGTTTTCTCTAGTTTCAGAGATTTCCCTTTTCGCCTGCCCCAAACCTTTCCCCTCCTCTACATCTTTCAGAGGGGTAGGATTGAAAAAACAAGGCACCTTCCTTTCTTGTTCAGATGTTTCTAAGTCAGGAAATTGAAATCCTTCAAAAACTAAAAGATAACTGAGAAGCTCTCTCAAGAAATGAGAAAAACTCTCAGGGATGCATCAAAATCACCTTCGGAGGACAAAAGGCAGCTCTCTGGAGTAGACTCTAGAATAATGAATATGCGCTTCCATCTCCACTAGTCTTTTTTTTTTTTTTTTTGTGGTACCGGGGATTGAACACAGGGGCGTTCTACCTCCGCGCTACACCCCCGGCCCTATTTTTTTTTATGCTTTATTTTTGAAACCGGGTCTCACAAAGTTGCGGAGGGCCTCACTAGGTAGAGAGAGAGAGAGAGAGAGAGAGAGAGGAGAGAGAGAGAGAGAGATATTGCGTGAGCGCGTGCGCGCATGCGGGCTGAGGTTGGCCGCGAACCCGGATCCTCCGGTCTCCGCCTCCCAAAGTACTGGGATTACAAGCGTGCGCCACCATGCCCGGCTTTTCCACTAGTCTTTATTACTAGAGTTGAATTATGTTCTTGTCTTGGCCTCAGTTTCCCCAAGTGTAAACATGTAATTCAATGCCTACTAACCAAAACGTTTAGGAAGATGAACATCAGGGAAAATAATTTTGATTCTTGGTCAAGAAAACATCTTGAAGCTGGGTGTGGTGGGTACCTTTAATCCTAGTACTTGGGAGGCTGAGTCAGAAGGATCACAGGTTTGAAACCAGCCTCAGCAGCTTAGCAAGGCTCTGAATAACTTAGCAAGACCCTCTTTCCAAATAAAAAAATTTAAAATAGGGATGGGGTGTAGCTCAGAAGTAGAATGTCCCAGGCATCACACACACACAAAAAAAAACCTAGCACCACAAAAAAAGGGAAGGAAAACATCTTCTATTTCTAAAACCAATATAGATGCCCCATTTTATAGATTTTTGGAAAGGGATGAGTATGGTATTGGACCTAAACTTTCATGAGATACTACCTGCTTCCTTCCCACATTCTCACCCACATTCTTCCTGGGATACTTCCTCAAGAGTCTACTGCAAGCTGGGCATGGTGGCATATGCCTATAATCCCAGTACTTGGCAGGCTGAGACAGGAGGATCACAGGTTTTAGACAAGCAACTTAGTGAGACCCTGTTTCAAAAACAAAAATATAAAGAGCTGGGTGTATAGCTCAGAGGTAGAATGCCCCTGGGTTCAATCCCTAGTAACACACACACACACACACACACACACACACACACACACACAGATTCTCTCTCTCTCTCTCTCTCTCTACTGCACAATTCCCAAATCCCTGGCTAACTGAAAGGAAATGGTACAACAGTGTTTGCATTTCTGCATCCCTTCCAAACCAATAAGGAAAGAAGAGGCAACTGACAGTACTCTGAAAAGTAGGGAAGGTTCAGGTCAAGGGCTTAGAGGAGAGGCTGTACAGGGGCAGATGGTTGGAATTTTAGGCTTCACAGGCCGCAGGGTCTCTGTCACAACTACTCAACTCCGCCAATGCAGCATGAAAGGAACCATAGATAATATGTAAACAAATGAATGCAGCTATGTTCCAATACAACTTTATTCATAGACACTGAAATTTGAATTTCATATAATTTTCATGTGTCACAAAAATACTATTCTTTTGATCTTTTTCAGTCATTTAAAAATGTAAAAGCCAATGTTAGCTTATGGGCCATACGAAAACTGGCAGTAGACCAGAGTTGGCCCAGGAGGCCAAAGTTTGCCAGCTCTGGGGCCAGATCAAAAAAGACTCTCTAAAAGCAAAAAAAGAAATAACAATTCCTCAACTGATAAGTCCTGGCCAAAACAGCAACTCTGGACTAAGGGTGACCCCTTTGGATTTCCACTTTTATACTTCTTTAGTGCCTTTCTGAGCTAACCTGCTCAGCTTACAAGTCAAAACAAGATTTTTCTGCCAGCAGTACTACTGGCTCAGTTTTGACTTGGGAAAATGTGGGGTGGGGGGAAAAAGAAAGAAAGAATCTTAGTGTTGTTTCACCTCACCGCCAAACCTCCATTCTGCGAGCAGGCGCTGCCGTCAAGTAGGATGGGATTCAAACATATGTACAGCTTTTAGAATGATTTAGGTAGGGTTGACAGAAGCAAAAGTCCTTTTCAGTCAGAAACACAAATCCTGCCACACAGACAGGTTGGAAGAAGTCATATATTGTGCATACGTCGCGCATATGTTTCTGCGACACATAAGACAGCAAGTAGAAGCCCTTGATATTAACAAGCTGCCATTCATTTTCAGATCTCAAATCACCCTGTTAGTGCAAAATGAGTATCAGAGCCTCAGGTGGTGGTGCCCGCCTGTAATCCCAGTACTTGGGAGGCTGAGACAGGAGGATCGCAGGTTTGAGGCCAGCCCTCAGTAACTTAGTAAAACCCAGTTTCAAAATAAAAAATAAAATGGATCTGGGAATGTAGCTCAGCGGTAGAAGGTCCCTAGGTTCAATCCCCAGTTCCACTTAAAAAAAAAAAAAAGTATCAGAATAAGTCGAGGGGCTAGGAATCGGGCCCTCCATTCATACTTGTAGGCTAAAGAATCTGTGCAGCTGAGAATTTCCGGCAGCTCCAAAAGCTTCAAGCCAGACTGCTGGTGTGAAATGCTGATGTAGCAATAAACACCTCCAGCCTGTGAGCTACTCTCCTCATGGAATGAAGCTTCCCACCACAGACCAAATGAATTGCCAGGCGTTCCCTTTGAACACATGGCTCCCCCTTTTTTGACTTCTTTGTATCACATTCAATCTTCTGCTCACAGAATCCCTGGACTTCCATTATCACCTTTTCCCCTCTTAGTCTATTAAATGAGAAGTCCACTTTCGAACCTCTACTCTGGCATTTCCACATCAGCCCGGGAGATCATCTCTCTTCTATTCAGAGTCTCCCCATTCAGTCAAAAGTCTGCATCCTGATTCCACACAGAGGGCTCAAGAACCGCCCAAGTTTTTCTGCCCATAATTACCCTAATGCTGTCCACATTCAATCTACCAAAGAAAAACAAAGCAAGGAACATTAGAAAGAAAAGCCAGCGAAACAGAAACAGACATAAATTCCAAATCCTAAAACCTAAACAGAAAAATATTGATGCGAATTCCTCAAGTCCGTCTGTTTGCGCACTACCATACAGAAGGGCAGAGCAGCACATGGTGGGAGAGACTGAAGTGCCTCTTCAGGTCCAGAGGCCTGAGCACATGGTGGGCATTTGTGTGTGTGTTGGGGGGTAGGGGAGAGGTGTTTATCAGGATAAAAGCAAGGAATTCGACAGGATGATACCTTATAGAGTACATAAAGGGAATTCATCCAAACCCACAGATTCTCCATAACTGAGTTATTAAAGTGTTTGTTGCAAGTTAAGCTACTTGTTTTCCATCACAAAAATAATGCTGAGAAACCAATCCATTGCAAAAGGCAACCAGGAATTCACACCCTCTTGAGATCCCTAGGGAGAAATGCCATGAACCACCTCGGATGAAGAATGTTACTCTAATACAAGTCAAACGCGGGGTCACACAAAAATAGTTGTTGTCCTTTCACTAAATAAAGAGGACAGTAAATACCTCAGGCTGGTGGGACAGTCATAAGTAAAATAAAAGATGAAGCCATTTCCCAGGTTATATAAAGTTTCGATACAGCCTCTGCAAACCCTACTAGCATCACCTTAAAATTCTGACCTCAGTGACTTTGCTAGATTTCCACATTCTCAAAACTTTTGCAATCCTTTTCACACCCAGTCCTCATTTAAATTCCAAGCTAAAAATAGCAGTTGTATATGATGGCAATGGCCACAGGGGTAGGAGTACCAGATGATAAGTTTTTTCCTTCCTTCTTTCCCTCCCTCCTTCCCTCTCTCCCTCCCTTCCTTCCCTCCCTTCCTCCTGTTCTTCCTTTCTGGCATTCTACCTCTGAGCTATACCCCCAGCCCTTTTTATTTTGAAACAGGGTCTTGCTAGGTTGCTGAGGGTCTAGCTAAGTTACTGAAGCTGGCCTCAAACTTGGGATCCTCCTGTCTCAACCTCCCAAGTACTGGGATCACAGGTGTGCACCACTTTATCTGACTAGTTTTTCCTTCCTACCTGTCCACAAGGAACCATAACCTGAGGACTCAAAGGAGCTTCACTGTGATCAAGACAAGGGAGGCTCATCTATTTGTTACTGGGGAAACTCACTGAATCCTTCAATCAACACCCTGATATCATTTCAAAAGAAACAGTCATGAGCAGGTAGGAGAATTTAAGGATACACTTCACTTTGTTACTGAACATTTTTTAATCTATGTGGATTCAACTGTCAAGATTTCCATTGTAGCAAGGCAATCCACGTAAAAGTCTGAGACTGCTTTGTGGGAAGTTGCTGTTCACTTAATCATCAGGCAGGCTGGGATCTGACTCAACATTAGCTATTACTTTACCCACCCAGGCAAGCCTAACCAACATAACCTCCGCATGGCTGGACAAACATGCAGCCCTGTCCTGCGCTGAACCACAGGAGAGTCCACAGTTTTACTAAAGACACTCACAGCTGTCTGGAAAACAACCACAAATAATTTAGGAAACTGATAAAAATGAACACTAAAAGTCAACCAATGATAAAAATGAACAGTAAAGGTCTCTGGATCATTCTATCCAACAACAAACATGTTAAAGCCTAGGCGATGGCCTCAAGTCTAAGTCCTTGCAGTTTTCTAGCTTAACCATTTCCTTCCTTCCTTCCTTCCTTCCTTCCTTCCTTCCTTCCTTTTTTTGTAGTACTGAGGATTGAACCAAGGGGCATTCTACCTCTGAGCTACACCCCTAGCCCTTTTGTATTTTTTGTTTTGAAACAGGGTCTTGCTAGGTTACTGCAAGTCTTGCTAAGTTGTTGAGGCTGGTTTTGAACCTGCAATCCTCCTGTCTCAGCCTTCCAAGTACTAGGACTACAGCCATGCACCACCATGCCTGTTTTTTTTTTTTTTTTTTTTTTTTTTTTTTT